>CBVK0100410568.1:0-12440 GCA_900067695.1 Picea abies | reverse complement strand
AGCATTTTATTTCTGTTCTGCATACTTTTTATATCTAGAATATTACAGTTCTTCATAAGAAAAAACTTACCAAGCACAAAGTTATAACATCATTATTATATTTTACTTCTTTTGGGGGGAGTGTGGGTAGAAGGTATGGATTATAGGGTGGAGTGAAGGTGAAGGTGAAGATGAGGGTGAGGTGTGGTGTTTGGAATTTCAAGTGGGGTGACAATGGGGTATTTATATCATCATCTATATGATATTTTAAATCTTATTTATATCATCATTTATATGATATTTTAAATCTTTAGGCACAATTGAGCTATGTTGCTAAAACATGAATATTGATGGTTTTAAATATACATTTTTTCAAAGACAAATAGCCAAAAAAATATCATTGCTTATGGTTTTAGATAGAGTTTAAGCAATCTGTTTTAAAAAAATGTTTTACAATAACGAAGAAACTACCCCCTAAATACATGAATATGGGATTTTTAACAATGATTTTAAACCATCACTACATGTTAAAACATGTATTCAAAAGTTTTAAGAAATGGTTGCACATTTAGTGATGATTTTCTACAAACATCCCCCAAAAAGTGACATACAAAGATGATCTAAATGACCTCCCTAAGTGATAATTGTAATATCTTGGTTTTGACCCTTTGGATGTTTTATCTCAAATTGTAATATGTGTCAATCTAATGATGAAGGTCAAGTTATCTAAAATGACCCTATGTATAAATGATGTGAGTATCTTGCATGAATTCGCAGTGTCGAGCTCAAGGGCAGGGCCTCACTAGTGAATGTCTAGGCATGTGATCCAATAAATATTCATTTGATATGCCATGATTTAGGATTTCCATGGTATACTCAAGATATCTAACAATTTTAAATCAAAATTTAATATAAATCCAAGGATTTTTGTTGAGAGCATGAGAGGGGATATGATTCCACTAGAGGGAAGAGGAAAGGGGGATCAAAGGGGATGAGAAATAATCCCAAGTTTCCCAAGCCTCCTAACCTTTATATTTTCATCACATGCCTTATTAGAAGCTCTAACGACCCATCATTGAATGCAGGTGGTGGTTAGTGGAGAATACCACCTCACACAATTATGAGAGAAATAGGGTTGAGTACAAGTTATGAGGAGTATAAGTGACTCCATCCCCATAAGAATTCAAACCAAATAAGAATTCAAAATTTTTCTTTCTTTGAATTCAAACCAAATAAGAATTCAAAATTTTTCTTTCTTTGTTCCTTCTCCCCATGCAAGTTTGAATTGAGTAACGTGTTTTCTCATTCCATGCTATTCATTATGATTCTTTCACTCAAGGATCCCCATGTTGTTCACAAGAATTCAAATTCACCCTAAGAAATCAATTTGAATTGAGTAATGTGTTTTCTCATTCCATGCTATTCATTATGATTCCTTCACTCAAGGATCCCCATGTTGTTCACAAGAATTCAAATTCACCCTAGGCAACCAATTGAACCATTCCCCACAACCATGGATCCCTAGTTTTTGGAGTTTCATTCTCATGTTGGGGACTGTGACTTGAATATGTGGATGAAAATTCTATGAACCTATGAAGGGAGACAAAAGTTTCAAATGTTATGAAACAAATAATTAAGATAACACAATAAACTAGAGTACACACAATGCACACTAAATGTGAGCCTGGAGCATAGATCCAAGATAGATAAGAGAGATGAGTTACACATTAACTCCCTAAATAATAGGAGAACCTCCTCCAAATACCCCAATACATTCATACATCAATTTCACATCCTTTCAATAATGAATAAATTATCTCTATATATATCTATTGGACATGTGGCCCCTTTATTAGGTCAAACACTATTACATATGCATTTACCCCATTACATATATATTTAACCCCATATATGCCCCCGTTGGGGTCATATTATTATGTGCAATGTGTGGCCCCTTTATTAGTCCAACCACTATTAAATATACATTTACCCCATTGCATATACATTTAACCCCATATATGCCCTCCTTGGAGTCATATCATATGCATTAAACCTCATATATTCCCCCTTGGGATCATATCATGTAACTATTCTAAGTCCTAAACCAAATTTCCAATATAGGAAATTAGAGTTTGGAAAAACTGAGATACCCCAATCTAAAACACATTTAGAAACTAAGGTTGAATGCCATTTTTCTATTCCAAAACCAAAGGTTCATGACTTAATACATATTACTTGAGAATTCACCCATGAAATTAGACAAAATTTACCTCTGTTGTAGCAACTTCTTAGGAGTACTAAAGCTCTTAGAAAGATTGTCAAAGTTGAAGAGAACATCCTTGTTCTAAACTTAGATGATTTGGTTTCTCATTCTTTTGATGAAATTTCCAAGCCATTAGACTATATTCCTCCTATCACTCCATCTATTATTATTACTAAATCAGATCCAGAGACCAAGTCTACCAAATAGTTAAGGGTTGAAATACTTCAATACATAATGGCTAATGCAACTACAAATCAACTACTTGCTTAGCTGGCTCAAGATGCTTTAGCCTTACCATGACAACTTCATGATCTACATAAGAATCATAAAATATTGATGCTTAAATTTGATCTAGATAGTTTTGGACCACTTAAAGATCACATTGAAATTTTTATGCTTGCAGACTTATTAATGATCACATGAGGATGTTGTATGTCATATTTTTTTTTACACTCTTAAAACTAAATGTTCTATATGGTATTTCAATTTAGATGTTGGGTCTATCACCAACTAAAATCAATTTGAAAAGACATTATTAACGAAGTTTGGTAATGAGACAACCTTATATGCTTTATAGAATTGTCAAGAATGAAAATGGATAGTAAGGAATGAAATAAGGATTTCAATCAAATATTCACAATAACTTTTAATACAATTCTAGACATAGTGCCAATGTTCACACTAAATTTTCACCTTTTCTTTACTTATTTCCATTTCCATAATTTTTAAAAAAGTATGTAAGAATACGTTAGCATAAAACTTTCAAGAAGCTACTGATGTGGAAAAGGAAATGATAATTCTCAAAGGAAATCCTAGATTAGATGAAAAGAAAATCACACCCACCACTAAGAAACCCTTAATGTTGACTAAACCAACCATAGAAACAAAAGAGAAAGATTCAAATGACATGGAAAGCTTATAGATAATTTTGAAGAAGCTTTTGAATGAAATAATTAATCTAAAGAAGAATTATGGTTAAGTAACTTAAAAAATATAAAAAATTCATTCCATTCTTTAAGAAAAATCCAGCACATCTTGAAACTCCTTCATGTAATTTGAATTTAGATTTAGAATGGTTTTCCATCAACAAACAAGAATAAACAAAAATGTGGGATGGGGAAAAAATGAATATGATAAAGAATATGAATGTAGTTGAGGAGGCACATGCAAATCAAATTTCATACAATGATTATAATCTAAGGAGCAAAGGATCTCCATCCCCAATGATAACAATCGTCAACCTATTCAAACCCCAATAAGATAGTTCTTAGTACCAAAAATACTATAGTCTCTCCCTCTTCTATTTTTAAGATAGAATACAAAATTGTTGAATACTTAAGAGAGACAAAAGTCTATGTATAAATGTTTGATATTTTCAATCTAACTAAACAAAATAAATTTCTGATCCATGTGGATATTGGTTGTCACCCACCTATTCCAACTGACTCATATTGATAGTTTCTAGTTTAGCACGTTTCTCTGTAATGATGAAATTTCTTTGTAATTGTGGTTCTACACTTCTGGCGCTATCTTGAAGCCCTACACAACAACCAGCTAGATATTGGTGGCCACCCACCTATTCCAACTGGCTTATTTTGGAAGTTTTTATGTAAGTACATCTTTTTGTACGTATAGGGCCGTTTTGGGGACCTAAACAGTTTTTTTTTGGCTTGCCACAATCAAACTGTAAATGAAGTCAGAGTTTGATATCATAATGAGTAGTTATAGAAAATTCCTTTCCAATGGGCTATCACATGCCTAAAATAGAGGTTGTATGCAAATGTTACGACCCCTGGAAGTTGAGGTACCAACTTACCCATCGGGGCCCACATAACTTTTCGCATTTCATCTCCTAGGGTTAGGTTTTTGGATGTCTAGGGTTTTGGAATTCACGAGTAATGTTAAAAAGGCCTCTTGAGCCTCATTGTAATCATTCTACTCAAATTATTGCATGTAGTAGCCACATCTCTTCTTAGATATAACTGCCACCATTTAAGCAAGTTGTTTTTAGTTATGTAGTTTTACAGTTTAAACCTATTTTATTTATTCAATAGAAGTTATTGTTAACTAGATATCTATGTTGTTCTTTGTATATCTATGTTATTGTATTCAATTTATTATTCATTTTGTTCCACTCATAAATTCGGATCAGTGGTATCAGAGAAGTCTGCTCTTCATATTTTTTTCTTTGTGCATGTCCTTCACAAGATCTGCGTATAAGAAGTTGGGACTCGAACCTGTCGAGCCTTTGGAAGATCGGTTGAGTCAAGCCTGACAATAGCTCATGTGGGATGAGAATAAATATGATGGAGCAGGAGATCATTTTAAATTGTTTCTCAAGGAAGCCCTTGCGCGACAAAGGAACAAAATGTCAGACAACTTTGTATAGATCCTTCGGTGGCTTCCCAAAGGAGACACATCTTCATCAAGTGGCCATGCGACCCCCTTCAAGGTAAAAGAAAATTTTGATATTCCATTATTTGAAGGACTGATATATGTGAATTTTGTGGATAAATGGTTGAATCTGCTCAAAGGGTATTTTTCGGTCCACAATTTTTCCGATAGGGAAAAGATTACTTTTGCACTCCTCAAGTTCATCCCCCATGTTAAGGAATGGTGGGATACTTACTCTAAGAAAAGAGCCACAAAGGAATATGCAATATTTGCAGTCGCCCCCACATCAGATTCCTTCAGGGATGCCATTAAAGAACAATACTACCCTATTGAAAGCTACGAGTACCAATACACAATATGGACCACGCTGAGTCAGGAAAAGGACTAGACTGTACCAGATTTCACCAATATTTTCCATACCCTATGCACCAAATTGGGTAACAAAGACTCTGAACGATATCTGGTGCTCAAATAACATGGCTTTTTTCATAGATACATTCAAACATAAATAGATTTTCTAGACATCACATCATTAGGTGCAACTTATAGATATGATTTCAATATTGAGCATAAATTTAAGAAGAAGAGGCGAGAGTTTGGATTTGCAAACTCCTCATAGCCAAAGCAAGGAAAAGGCGGCCCCAATCCACAAAAAAAGGGACATAGCAAATATGGCCACTCTTAGGATAACCAGTCCAAGTTGCAACCCAAGAGGGGTAATGAGAGGTCGAAGGACACAGGAAAGTGGTGTGAATACCATAAAATCCCTTGGCCCAACACCTAATAATGTCGCTCCAAGAATTTATTGGTGGTCGAGCTGAAAGCTTTCGAGTTAGAGGTAGATTTTGACTCTGAATCAAATCTAGAAAGAGGGAAGTGGATTATCGATGTTGAACCTAGTGCCACTGTCGCTACCACCAAATTCCATCCAAGTGAACTAGAAGAACCCGAGGAAGGGGAACGACTATTTCACTCAAATATTTGGGTAAAGGGGGCTCCTCTTCATTTCATTTTTTATGGTGGCAGTCATAAGAACCTTATCTCAATAGAGGTCATAAAGTGACTGGAATCTTCGATGACACTGCACCTTCAACCCTATACCATTGATTGGCTTCGCTAGGGAAGAGATCTTCATGTAAGCCAATAATGTCGTATGCTCTATGGAATTAAGCCATTCAAATACGAGGTATTGTGTGATATTGCTCCCCTTGAAGTTTGTGATTTTATTTTAGGCCAACCATATTTGTGGAAGCGACATGTTGTGTATGAGTCTAGACCCTGCAATGTTATTATTACTTTGGGTAGACAATTGTACAAGATACCAAAGGTAGCACCACCTACCACTATTTCTTTAATCTATGCTAAGAAATGCAATAAGGTAATTTCAAAGACCAAGAAGTTCATCTTTTTTGTGATCCATGCTTGTAGTGAGAAGAATTTTACCTCTACATCTGTGACCTCTACACATAACATCTCTTTGCAGCAGAAGCAAGTGGACAAGATCATGGAAGATTACATAGACATCTTTTCCTTACCCACCGGGGTACCGACACACTGCCAAGTCAAGAATCCAATATATCTAACCCTGAGTGCACCTCTTCCTAATGGACCAGTCTATCATCTCTCATTGATGGAAAATAAAGAAATCAAGTGACAGATCCAAGAGCTTCTTCAAAAGGGGTACATTTGACCCAGGTCCTCCCCTTGCAGAAACCTGATTGTACTGGTGTAGAATAAATATGGGACTTGGAAGCTCTGCATTAATTACAAAGCATTAAAAAAATTCACAGTTAGGAACCAGTACCCAATTCCTTGAATTGATGACCTTCTTAACCAACTAAAGGGGGAAAGGTTCTTTAGCAAGATTGACCTAAATTATGGCTACCACCAGGTTCCCATCGAACCGACTGATGTATGGAAGACAACTTTGAAATCTAAAGAAGGTCTCTTAGAATGGTTGGTCATGCCCTTTGGCTTAACAAATGCACCAACAGCTTTAATGAGGTTAATGGATTATGTACTGAGACCCTTCACCAACTCTTTTGTTGTGTTATATCTGGATGACATCCTCATATTCAACAGAACTTGGGAGGAGCACATGCAACATATCCAACAGGTTTTGAGCACTCTGTGGCCGTACAAGCTATATGCCAACTTGGAAAAATGCTCCTTTGGCATGAACATAGTCCAATATTTGGGCTACATTGTTGATGGGAATGGGGTATATGTGAATCCAACTAAGATCCAAGTCATATGTGACTGGCCATCCCCAACCAAACTAACCAAGTTTCGGATGTTCTTGGGACTTTCCAACTTCTACTAAAGGTTTGTTTTGGGATTCTCCCATATTGCATGGGACCTCATCCAAGTGACCAAGGGTGGTGGCAAGGAAAAATTCGCATGGGGGACTGCACAACAACGAGAATTTGATGATCTGAAGCACTGCTGGTGCTTAGTTCCACTGCTCTCCTTACCCGATATAAAAAAAACATTCAATATTGAGACTGATGCCTCCGACCATGCTGTAGGCACAGTTCTCACTCAACATGGTCATCCAATAGCATACCATAGCGAGACACTCTCAGATAGTCGTCAATGGAAACATTACATTATGGGAAAGGAGACAATCATACACACTAATCACAAGTCTCTAAAGTTCATAGAGACACAGGGGAAGTTGCAAAACGAGCACCATAAAAAGTGGTCTACATACCTACAACAACTCCATATCAACATGAAGTATAATATAGGGAGCACAAATCATGTCATTGACTGCCTTAGTCGACCTTCTATTTTTTCACTCACCACCGTGCTCCATTCCTATGGGCATGAGGCATATAAGTTTCCCCAACTTTATTAGCGTGACCCTAACTTCTCCACCACCTATCAGCTCTTGGGTACATGAACGAATGTCACTAATTTTCACATTTAGGATGGAATGTTATGCCATATGGGCCACCTCTATGTTCCTGCAAGCAAGCATGCAAATTTGATTTGGGAGGATCACTACAGTCGAATGGTAGGACATTTTGGCATGGAGAAAATTGTGGCTCTTAAACAAAAACATTTTTATTGGCCAAAACTTCGACAGGACATCAACAAGTATAGAGAAAATTGTGGTCATTCTAAAGAAACATTTTTATTGGCCAAAACTTCGACAGGACATCAACAAGTATATCATATATTTCATTGCATGAGCCACTACCAAGCCAACCATCAATAAGAAAGGATTATGCACCCCTCTTACTACTCCTGAGAGGCCTTGGGAATCCATCTTGATAGATTACATGTATGGCTTTCTGTCCACCAAGAAAGGAAATTATTGTGTATTTGTGGTGGTTGATTGGTTTTTGAAGATGGCCATTCTCACAGCCTCCAAGAAGAGCATCACAGCAACAAATACGACAAATCTCTTCCTCGAATGAGTTTGGGTCCATTTTCAGATACCACAAACCATCATCTTAGATTGGGACAACACGTTCCTCAACACATTTTGGTCGTGTCTCTGGTCACTGTTGGACACCAAGCTTACTAAATCCACTGCCCTCCACCTGCAAACCGATGGAAAAACAAATTTTGTCAATCTATGATTGTCCACATCCTACGCATGTATAACTATAAGAATCCATGTACATGGGATGAGAGTCTCCCTTATGTTCAACACAGCTACAATAGGAATCTCCATTGCTCCACTAGCCATAGCCCATTTCAGGTGGGGCTAGGATTCCAACCCTTGGGTCCCATTCATGTTGCACTACCTCTTGCAACCACACAGACAGACTCTTCCCATGTTCAGTCTGAGACTGACAAAGCCATCAGATTCATTGATCGGATTCAACACATCCACCAACAGGTCCATCAAATTTTGCAGAAAGCCAACACTAAGTACAAGCAGCGCCATGATCAACACATGGTACCGTACCAATTTTAGGTTGGAGACAAGGTTTGGTTACATTTGCATAAAAAGAATCTTATAGGGCCCCATCGGAAGCTCCGCCCACTTTTCTATGGGCCTTACACTATCACCAAGGTTGTGGGTAGAAATGATTTTGAGCTCAACACTCCACCCTTCATTGGCTTGCACCCAGTGTTCAATGTGGACCTCTTCCAACCCTTGGGTCCCATTCATGTTGCACTACCTCTTGCAACCACACATGCATAATCTTCCCATGTTCAGTCTGAGGCCAAAAAATCCACCAGATTCATTGAGATGATTCAACATGTCCGCCAATAAGTCTATGAGATTTTGCAGAAAGATAATGATAATTACAAGCAACACCATGATCAACACCGGATACCACAAAATTTTTAGGTGGGAGACAAGGTCTTGTTACATTTGCAGAAAGAGATCCTTACAGGGCCCCATCGATAGCTCTATCGACTTCGCTATGGGCCTTACACTATCATGAAGTCTGTGGGTGACAATGATTTTGAGCTCAACATTCCCCCCTTCCTTAGATTTCACCCAATGTTCAATGTGGATGTCCTTCGACCATATTTTCCACCATTATTGGACACCTTAGAGATTGCAAAACAATTGACACCAAGAGAGCTCAACCCTGACTGCATGGAATAGTAATCCACTAATCAGATAGTGGACACATAGGTCAAGGGCACTTTCCAACAAAGGATCTAGCTTTATCAATTTGTCAAGGTAGAGCAACTCTTGCACCAAGGCAAGTGGCTCACCTGAGACCAAATTCAACGGAAATTTACTCACCTGATGAGGGAACTCAACACAATGGAGACCATCTCTTCCTAAGCGGGGAGGACTGATCCAGGTGGATATTGGTGGCCACCTACCTATTCCACCTGGCTCATATTGACAGTTTTTAGTTCAACACATTTGTCTGTAATGATGAAATTTCTTTGTAACTGTGGTTATGCACTTTCGGGGATGTCCTGAAGCCCTACACAACATCCAGGTGGATATTGGTAGCTTCCCACCTATTCCAACTATCTTATTTTGGATTTTTTCATGTCATTACATCTTTCTATAAGTCCATGGTTGTTTTGCGGCCCTAAATAGTGTTTTTTTGGCTTGCCATAGTCAAACTATATATGAAGTTAGAGTTTTATCACATAATGTGTAGTTTTTGAAAATAACTTTCCAAAGGGATATCACACGCCTAAAACGGAGGCCATTTGCAAACGTTACGACCCCAAGAATTTGAGGTAGCAACTGACCCATCAGGCCCACATAAATTTTTGTGTTTCATATCCTTGGGATAGGATTTTGGTATTCATGATTAATGTTACAAAGGACTATGGAGCCTCATTGTAATTATTCCTCTTAGACGAATATGCATAGCAACCACATCACTTCTCAGAGATATCTACCACCATTCAAGCAAGTTGTTTTTAGTTATATTGTTTTACAGTTTCAACCTATTCTCTTTATGGAATAGAAGTTATTGTTCACTAGATATTTGTTATTGTTCTCCATATATCTTTGTTATTGTATTCAATATGTTATTCATTTTGTTCCACTCATAAACCTGGATCAATTTCTACTTAAAGATACGAAAAAACCTACTAAAAATAGACATGAATAAACTATTGTCACTGAAAAGTATAAGTCTATGAATACCTCTATGAATATTAAACAAAAAACAATGGTTAATCCAACTATACTTGGAAAAAAAAAACTTTGTAAGCCCCACCATTTTTGTTGACTTTCAAAATTTTTAACTAGAATGTTCATAACCATCTGGTCAATTTAGGAACATCTTTGAAGGTTATGCCTCAATTTTTTTGTATAAAATTGAATGTTGAACCAAGTGAATGCTCCACACAAATAATTTAACCATATAGCTTAGAAGTCAAAGTAATTGGAGAACTAAAATATGTATCAAGTAGATTAGCTTCTAATGCAAGATTTCATCAGATGATTGAATTATTGTTGTGGATATTCCAAAAGCTTATTTCTTATTGTTTATTAGAGATTGGCCTCATAAAATAGAGGGTTATTTTTCTAAAGATTGGTAACATTTATGGTTACCATGGAAAGGACAAAAAAATAATATTAGAATGGATCGAGAAAAATACACGAAACACATTGTTATTGATCTTGAGGGATGTAATGAGCCCATTTTATTTCCAAATTATATATTTGGAAACTATTTTCTAAGGATTGATTTTCGAAAAGTTTCTATAGAAATATCACATTTCAAATCTAAAGCACTATGAACTCATTCATTGCACTCAAACTGACACCACACTGTAAACTATAATAATGTTATCGCAAATTTTTCCTAACTCCATGCATATTGCTTCGATGGCCTTCCATTTCCCTCTCCAGACTTGAAGTCCCCCTTTTGTTTTCACTCTAGATCTAAAAATACATATTTTTGTACATATACGTGACCTACCAGTTAGACAAATAGCATATATATGGGTTTCTCCACTACATCTCACATACATCGGGTTTGGTGCTCAAAAATTAAAAAACATGTCAAGTTTACATGCCATGTCACGTGATCCATGATCCTTGACCTTCCCTATACTGGAAATTCTCTGAATCAACCCTTCGATTCCATTTTGCGGCTATAAATTGAGCCATATCTAAGACTTGGACAATCGACAATTCAACAATGAGAGAAAAGACACTCTGGAGAAATTTCACCTCATATTGAGTCTTCATCCCTTTGTCCTTGAATGTCTGAACGTCTTGTGTTCAACCCCCAAGCTCTTCCTACTTTGTGATGGAGAACTTCATTGACTCCTATATGTGAGCTTGCCTTTGCTGAGGATTGAAGTGGTGGACGCCCAACTGGAGGGACTTAGTTTCTTGATTCCAATATGCATCATTACAAAATTTTGTCACCTATGTACTTATGTTGATTACATTAATAGAAATACTATTGTCTCATCCAAATGATATCTTGAAAATATTTGAATTACTTTCCATGGGCATATTCCTCATGTATGTTAATGGATTATGCTAATTTATATGCTAACATGATATATGATCACCACTTGATTTCATAACTTGGTTGTTGAGCACAAGTTGTAGGTATAAATCTTTGGGTCATGTGCTCAAAGGTGGTATTGTTTGAACGTCCAGACGAGGTAGGATCCTAGCCTTCTCCAGTCAGAATTTCATTTATATAGAATATTTGAGATTAGAGTTGATTTCGGTGTGTCATTCCATCTGTTGTGGTTTTCCCCTAGCCATAGAGAGATTTTCCTCATAGTAGAATTGACGACTCCACTAGGGAGATCTCCTTTTTTGGGTTATTCATTGTTTTTCTCCTTGTTTTTCTCTATCTTTTCCTAAGTTTCCATGTCTCATGTTGCTTACAACCTATATTTTTCCTTGCATATGAGTTTCTTGGCTTAACCCTTGCCCTGATAGTGTCTTGTTTGGCTTATCCCTTTCCCTAACAGTGTCTTGTTTGGAATATGTGGGTTTTCCCTTGACAACCACATACATACACAAGATGCATGTATTTAGGGAGAGTATATACACGTATTTTCACTGAACAGTCACATACATAAACTGTTAAGTCTTGTTGGGTGAGTTTGGTGTTTGATGGGTGAGTTTTACTGGCTAATGAGTCTTCTTAGGTCCCTATTCTGACTATTAAGTTCCTATAGAGTGATAGGAATCATTTTTATTTTTGAATTTTTGGGTGAACTCCTTTCTTGTCATCTTTCTCATTTGTTGTACTTTCATATTGGTTTGGGTAGTTACTTCTTGTTATCCTTCTTGGCTTGTCTCTTTTTTCTTACAGTAGGGCCTTCTTGTGAGGTTGTTATTCAGTCCTTGCATTTTCTTTTCATTATATTGAAAATACAAAAA
>CBVK0100410567.1:0-12440 GCA_900067695.1 Picea abies | reverse complement strand
CTAATTCCTTAACCAGAAATAGAAAACCATCAGCAATAAACCATGTGCCGAAAAACCACCTAAGTATCATGTGGTCCCGAAAATATGTCGTCCCAGTGCGAAAAAATAATTCTGAGGTGCTACCCCAAAACCCCCGCACGGGGGGCTCCACCCCCCTGCACCCCCCTCTAACCCCCCTACGCGCCCAACACAGACGCTCAGACACTACTACTCGTGCAAAGAATATAACACATACCTAACAACCCCAACCCTTCCACCTGGATATCATGCATTAAATGCTTCTATCCCCACTCTTGCACAGATGATGTCCAGGACTCCCGATGATTACATTGCTTCTGGGCACCCCCTTCCCAGTTTCATTTCAACACTTCCTCCACCCCCTTTCAGAGTACCTCTTCCATTCTCTATCGGAGGTACTAATCCTAGTGGCACCATTCTGTCATTCACATCTAATCACCAGATTCCTATTGGTGGACAATTTCACCAAGGAGGCCAATCCCAAATCCCTTTTACGGGACAAGTTCTAATTGGGACTCAACACCCGATTGGGGGGAAACCCCCACCAACCCCACCCTCTGGACAAAACATACCTTCGTCCTTGGCCCAGTACTGACATTATCTTGTTCAGCATAATTCTTTCTCGACTGGGGGGCAACAGCCTCGAGCTAGCTCCATCGCTCCCCCTAGCATAGGCCAACCATACCCAGGCATGTCCAATCCTATATGGGGCTTGAACGCCCAGCCCCATGCCCCTATTAAAGGGTATAACCCTATGAATTACTTGCCTCCCCACCAACAACCGAACCTTCCTGAATCATCGCATTACATGCAAAACGCTTATGGTCCCACTAGTTTACCGATGGGACTTCCTCCCCAAAGTCACCAGTAGCCACATGTGAACAGACAGTTACCCTTCTTAGACACCCTGGACCTACCGAATCTGTCGAGGATATTGAATGATCCGATCTGTCACTCTCCTCACTGGCCTACAATACCAACCAAATTACCATAGGACATCCCTAAATTCGATGGCAAGCCAGGAGAGGATCCAAACAATCATGTCATGAATTTTCACCTTTGGTGCTCATGCAACTCTTTGATGGATGACTCTATTCGCCTATGTATTTTTCAACGAACCCTTACAGGGTCTGCTACGAAGTGGTACATAGAATTACCATGAGGTTTCTTCACTGACTTCAACACCCTCGCCATGGATTTTCTCACCCATTACCAGCTACCAATCCAATATGAAACCGGAACCGAGATCTTGAGCTCTTTCAAATAGAGCAAAGCCACTCATATCTTCGATCACATTCATGAGTGGTGTCGTAGACAACGTCTCATCAAACTTGAACTTCCTGATCAATTGCTGGAAGAATGGTTCATGAAATCATTCGTGAATGACATCGCTCATGACATCACCATGGGTGGAGTTGTCATAGAAGAACAAGCAATCAGTTGTGCCCAATACCTAGACCTCGTTTACTCAAAAACGGGTACTCTTTTTGACCTGCTTCTTAACGCACCTCATTCTGCTACTTCTACTACTTCAACCACTCCTACGGCTTCACATGCTGTCAACAGTGTGATTGGTACCTTCCATGCCCAACCTCATTCCATCCAGACCTCTTGCAACAACCCCAAATCTATGTCTTCTAATGTTAAAAATGCTTTGCCTCCTACCCCTCCCACCGGCAAGACTTCTTAGGTAAATGTTGTTCAATCTACCCCTGCCGAGAGAAATAAATCCAAGAGAGGAAAGGGTAAGACCAAGGAGGACAAAAATAATCCACAAGCTGAGAAAACTAAAGCACCCCCTGTTGACAATAGGGATAAGCACAAACCTCGATATCCTTGTCTTATCTGTGGTGATGATCACTATAGGAAGGATTTTCCATGTCGCGTCGAGGTTAACAAGTTCCTTCAAGGGACCCCAAAATCCCCCACTATGGCTGTATTTTCATAACCCTTCCCCTCTCAACAACAGGCCCAATTGGTCATTCATGACCAACAGTCCCCCTCCAATACATCATATGTATTAATGTGTACTGGTGATTCAAAGAAGAATGACATCACACTTACCACTTGAGGCAAAGATTATTCTTCTTCCAAAGAGAAGGTTGATACGATACCACCTTTGTTGGTCCAACCCTCTCCTACGATCCCACCTACCAACGGTCCACTTCATCTCGAACGATCGAGCCTCGATACAATTCTTCACCCTCCTCCAAAGGGTGTTGTTTGGAAATTGGCTTTCAATCCTCATGCTCGTGCCACCCATAACTACAACATTTTCGAAGATCTGGCCCAAGCACCATCCGCGATGTCAGCCCTCGAAGTCCTCCAAAGTTGTCCTATACAACGGAAGGCACTGTTGAAAGCTATTGGTGGAATTGACCCCATGGATACAAATTTAATAATATTTGACTTGGAAGATCACATTCCAAGATTACCCTCTCGAATCGCATTCCAAATTCAAGTTATAGTCTTTAACAAGAACATTTGTAGAACAATCATCGATGAGGGAGCCTCGACATGTGTCATTTCTATCACCTGTTGGAAAGCCATCAGCTCTCCTCATCTGACCGAATCCTACAGCACACTTAAAGCCTTCAATGGCTTTGGTTTCAAACCTTACGGTGTCCTTCCATTGTTGCCTATCATGTTAGAAGGAATAATGGTCCAAGTTGAAGTGGAATTATTTGATGCTCCTCTTGATTGCAACCTTCTTCTTGGTCATAGCTGGATTGACTCCATGCATGTTGTTGTATTGACTCTTTTCCATGTCGTTCATTTCCCGCATCAAGGAAAATTCGTTACCGTCGAACAATTGTCCTTCTTTCACTCTGATACACGTACCCGCAATGTACCGTTCATTTCCAAAACTCCTCCTAGAATGAGAACGTCGGGGTTGGTCTTCTAAAATATTCCTCTTTGATGGCCACTTTCCCCATTCCACCACCCGATATTCCGCATCCGTATGTTGCTTCAATCAACATGATCTCCACCTCTGTTAATGACACCCATGCATCTCACAACCCATGGACGGTCCCCGACCCAGGTGATCATCTTCGTTATGGCGACAAAATGCCTTTGGGTCCGGTTGAATCCGCTTATCAAGCCATTCAATCGGAAACCCTTACTACCCCTTCTCTTGATGATTCATCTCCAGATCCTTTCCATGTTATCTTTCCCACAGACGAGATGATTATGTCTGTCATGTCCATGGAAGACACCCCCTGGAATGATGTACATCATCGTTCCATTCTTTTCCTGGAACAACACACCATCGAGAGTTACCAATGACTCCCAACCCCCTCGACCGTTGTCGTCATTTCTATTGTTCCCGAGTCTACACATGATGTTCTTTACAAAGGGAACTTAAGCAACATCTCACCCACGATTCCCCTCAACATCTCCATCAAACCTAGAATCGTTGAAAATGTGCATATCAGAGCTTCCTGTTCCCATGACAAAGTTGTCAACTACAAGTCTCTTTTCCAATAATTCCATGACGTCTTCGCCTGGAGCTATGAAGAAATGCCAGGTATTGACTCTGCTATTGTGATACATGATATTAAGACATACCCGAATGCTAAACCTGTCTGAAAACGCCTTCGTCCGGTCCACCCAAGTAAAGCAGCTGCTATCAAGCTTGAAGTTGAAAAAATTCCCAAAGTTGGCTTTATTTACCCTGTGGCCCTAACTGACTCGGTTTCCAATATTTTTCCAATTGACAAGAAACAGGGCACCATCCACATGTGCATTGATTATAGGGGCATTAACAAAGCTTTTCCTAAAGACAACTTTCCTATCCCCTTTGTCGACCAGATCATCGAAGACTGTGTTGGAAGTGAAATCTTCTCCTTGATGGACGGTTTCTCCGGATATAATCAAATCAATATCATTCCCACAGACCAACAAATAACTTCCTTTATTTGTCCTTGGGGCACGTTTGCTTATCGAAAACTCCCATTCAGTTTAAAAAATGCCGGCACAACTTTTCAGGGTGACATGTCTTACGCTTTCCACGATATCAAGCATATTGTGCAGCCATATCTTGATGACTTACCTGCTCGCTATCGGTTTTACCATATATGCTTGAATCCCCACAAATGTGTTTTCTGCGTAGAATCCGACTGAATTCTAGCATTTATTGTTTCGTGTCTGGGGATCCGATTTGATCCTTTGAAAGTCGAGGAAATTCTCAATCTCCCCCCCCCTTCCTCACTTCGCCAGTTACAAAGTTTGCAAGGGAAGGCAAACTTTCTTCATCGTTTCATCCCAAACTATGTTAAGCTAACTCTTGGATTTACGCAACTAATCAAGGAAGGGTCTGAGTTTGTGTGGGACACCACTACCAAAAAATCTTTCGAAGCTTTGAAACTGTATTTGACACATGCCCCGCTACTCTTCCCACCCTATTACCATCATGATTATTTCCTCTACCTCGCAGCCTCGGACCTTACCATTGCTATGGTTCTCGTCCAGGAAGATGATTCCACAATGAACATGTCATCTATTACTTGATTCGAAATCTCATGACTACTGAAACCAAGTATTTACATGTTGAAAAACTGGCCTTGGCAGCCGTCCAAGCAGTACAAAGTTTCTGGCACTATATCCTCTCTCGCAAAACTACTTTTATTTCCACCTGCAACCCTATGCAACACATTCTTACATGCCAACTACTAGGGGGAAAATACTCCAAATGGATCGTGATACTACAGGAGTTTGACTTAAAATTCGAACAAGTCCAAGAAATCCTTAGTGTTTGTTGACTTGATATGCAATATTCCCTACCCTGAGAAAGAAACAGTAGCAACAGATTCATTACCTGATGAATCTCTTTTTTTGATCATTTTCTATGATCTTTGGTATGGCGATATCATCATATATATTCAAACCCAGACTTTTCGGGGTAATTTGTCTAGTACCGATCGTCGTCGCATTCGCTACCAAGCCAATTAGTATATTATCCTAGGTGATACTCTTTATCGTCATGGGATTGACTCCATTTTTCGATGCTGCCTCACTTTTGACGAAGCCAAGAAAGCGCTTAATGACTGCCACTCGGGAGCATGTGGTGGTCACATGTCTGGGTACGCTACTGCTCAAAAAATGTTCCGTGCCAACTATTTTTGGCCTTCGTTATTTAACGAATCTATCATTTCCATCCAAAAATTCCATGCCTACCAAACCTACAACCACAAGATATGATCACACCCTACTCCTCTACACCTTGTGGTGTCCATTGGTCCGTTCGCAAAATGGAGTATAGATTTCATGGCATGTCACCCTCACTCGGCCGGGGGGCATGGTTACATTATTGTAGCCATAGATTTCTTTTTGAAATGGGCCGAGGTGATGCCTACATTCGACAATACCGGATGGACAACCACATTATTCATATTCAATCACATCATTGCTCGTTTTGGTGTTCCTCAAGCTATCATTACCAATCACGGTAGCCACTTTAGAAACTTCATGATGTCCGAACTCACTGAAAATTCATGATGTCCGAACTCACTGAAAATTTGGGTCTTCGCCATGAAAACTCGACACCCTATTACCCACAAGACAACAACCAAGTTGAAGCAATAAACAAGGTCCTCATTACCATGCTTCGACGAATGATAGGGATTCATAAGACAAGTTGGCACATGATGTTGTTTTCACCATTGTGGGCGTACCAGACATCCGTTAAGTCTACTACCAGGTTTACACCATTCCAGCTAGTTTATGGCCTAGAATCCATCTTACCAATTGAATGGGAGATACCCTCCTTAAAACTAGCCGTCGAACTCCTACCGAACACTTCTACAGAAGAAGAACGTTTTTTGCACCTCGTGCAATTAGATGAGACTTGTCGCGACGCTACCCTAGTCATAGAAGCCTAGAAAAAATGCGTCAAGGCCCAATACGAAAAACATGTCAAGCCTCTTGTTTTCTCTGAAGGCTATCTAGTTCTCCTCTATGAACAATATCGATATATCCTAGGAACTGAAAAGTTCAAAGCTATGTGGCAAGGTCCTTATATCGTTAAACACATTCTGGAGAAAGGAGCCTACGAGTTAGTGGACTATGATGGTATCCCTTTGAGTGAACCTAGAAATGGGTTGTAATTAAAGAAGTACTATGCATGAGATCACCTGTGCATGAGTTCTTGTATGTTATTGTACCATACTTTTTGTTGCTTTGTTTTGATTTTTCATTATTTGGCCTCTACCCTCGACGACTTATTGTGCATTGTACTTGGTTTCCAGATGTTGGAGTCTTCACCACCCTACATTGGCTTCGCTAATGGCGCTAACCATAGTACTCAGAACCTTTCTTCTACTACATGGGCACTTTATGCCCCTACACATGAACCCATGAGTTTATGAGGTGTGTGGCTCGGTCGAGCAACCAATAACATTGCAGAATACAATGTCGTCATCAAATTATTGATCGATTCTATTTCTCTTGGTATTAACTGCCTGGTTATCTGAATTGATTCACAGATAGTAGTACTACAGTTAAGTAATGTCTATGCTATCCAAAGTCCTATTTTATTATGGGTATATTTACGAATTCGTCTCCTGGAATGTTATTTTTATTATATTGAGTATCAGCACATTCCTAGATGTCTAAATACATTGACAGATGCATTAGATAACTATTTGTTAGACAGACATTTGAGACATTTATAAATCAATCACACATCACATGTATAACGTAACACCAAATAAGCTTGTAGAAGTCATGTATATATATAACGATCAAAAGTCTTTTACAAAAAAGTTTTTGTCCAATGAACAAAAATCTCAAAATATGAATACCATGGCTTCTACAAAATAGTGTCATGGATGACGCCCATGATAGCACACTACAGCTCGGGCCACCCTA
Organism: Picea abies; assembly: GCA_900067695.1. Classification (NCBI taxonomy): domain Eukaryota; kingdom Viridiplantae; phylum Streptophyta; class Pinopsida; order Pinales; family Pinaceae; genus Picea; species Picea abies. Next base: position 5,552 of record CBVK0100410567.1, on the reverse strand, counting down.
CAAAGTAGTCGACCAATATACTCAGACACACCTACTGTATGGTGCTGGTGATGTCTAGGGATCTCCCCAATGGCCATATCCGGGATGCCTACAGTCAACCCCTCCAGATTCTGCTCCACTGCTTCATAATCTTCAACATCCCACCTCGCAACTAGAGCTACCTCTCCTCGTCGTTGAATGTGATAAGTTCCCGTAGGTCGATAGGGCCCCACGTCTGTGTCATAAAAAATAGATTTTGTAATTAGTTCTTAACAAAACATAAAAACATTGCATATGACAAAATTTACAAAAAAAACATTTAAAAAAGAAAAATGTATACTTCTTACCTAGATCACCACACTGGGCACCCTCAGGTAAGGCCAAATCCGGATCTCCATGGAAATCCAACCCGACATAGGCATAATCATTGATCATTAACATTTGAGTCCGCAACCAGTCGAAAAAGGCATCATTGTATTTGATGATAGGCCCTGCCACATGACGAGCCATGAGGTTGCACCACCTCAACATCCTCGGGTCTTCTGGAGCCGGTAATCCCCAGTCAACCTGTAACCACAACAGTGGAATGCTCTCTAGAAAGAAGGATAGTAAAAGCGACCCATACCAAAATTGTTTCATCTCACACTTTCTGCATTTCGTTAGTTGCCTCTTCATGCTGCGAAGGACTGCATCTGACCAGTTAAAGACCTGAGGCTCTGTACACTCTATGGCATACTGAAAATAGCTTTGGAGAGCCATGTGTGTAGCTATGCTCCTAGCCATATGAGAAATAGTGAATAAGATGGTTTGAAGGGTCAATTATTGGACCCCCTATATAGCCACTTTACCTTTGCTCCTCTCCACTTCAGAGACACAATACTGGCGACAATATTCTCTCATGGGGATCCTGCCACCTCTACCTCCAGTCAAAGTAGCATGGTACTCATGCCGTGACAAACCTGTGAGGAAATAGACATCCTCAATATCCAAAGTCAATGTATGGACTCCGACATGAAACAATTGCTGGTCCACATCCCACATATAGACCAGGTACTCCAGCAGTCTAAGTTGGGCTCTGATGCCCGGAATCTGAAAGAATTTTAAAATCCCACAGTCTCAGAGGGCAGCAACGATACCTGGATCATTCCCTGCAATAGTATCATCTTCCTCATTCTCTCTTTCTCTCCACTCCAGCATTATGACGATCAAATGCCTTCACAAGAACCATAAGAGAAGGGTCAACAAGTCATTTCAAATCTTGGCAGATTTTTCATTGAGCAAAATCTTTTTGAAATTTCATTTTGCAGCCCTCGCAAGTGCCCCTTTGGCACAGTGCGATATTCTCGCAGGTGCCTTTGGGGCCACTTGCGAGAATCATGCATTCTCGCGGGTCCCGTATGACTAACCTGCGAGAATTCCTAGGCACAAGTTTTGGCCCTAAAACAAACCCAAATCCTTCAAATTTGCCAATGAAAATGAAAACTAAACCATGGAAAAGATAGGAGATCAAGAGCCTACCTCATTGACAGAAATGGTTTGCTAAATGGTCGTCTGTGCCTCCCATGATCGAACGATGAAATTTGAGGTAAAAAGAGTTGTTTTGGGCAAAGTTCTTGACAATATCACAATGACTATGGTAAAATCCCTTTTACCCAGTTATATTTACTTTTACCATTTTTGTTAATTTTTTGCCTATAAAACCTAAATGCCCTAATACTTTTGTGAGCATAGTCTTTTGTAGATGTCACATCTTCAAAATCTGATCGGAGGGTATGGATGTTATTTTTGCTTTTGTAATGTGTGCCTTGAATATTTCATCATGTACACAATTGCATTTTAGGGTTTTCTAGATAAAACCTTGAGCTCAGTCTTCATTAATTGTCATGCTCGAAAATACATGAGAACGTAACTAAGTATACTTTTTCTCATCATTTTTTACTTGTCATGGTAGCACGAAAATGACGAACACACACAAGAGTATCTTTTAAGCTCTTTTCACACTCCTTAAAAACAAAAATATGGTCGAGTGATCTTGTTTTGTTCACGCTCGTAAAAGTATTTGAATAAGACATTTTATGGGCATTAATTTATCACTTTTTCGGTCCTGTCAAACTATTTTACGAAAAATGAACTGAGAGAGTCCTCTTTAAGTGTTTTTCAGACTCTCAAAATATAAAAAATCCCTGAGTTTTCTATCCTTTGACTCATTAAACAAACATTGAAATACCCGCAATGGGACCGAACCACTCCTTCCTAGGGTTCGTTAAACATACTTCGAGGGACTCGTCCAAAGGATGAGTTTACATCAAAAAGCATATGTTATCCTCCTAAAGTTTTCATAAAAATAAAGAGGTACTCGCCAAAAATAGTGGGGGAAAATTTGGGAAAAGGGATATGTTTCCATCTTCATATTAATGGCAGTAAGCGTCTCTCTTGAACATTACACCCCCTATTCGTCATTTGAATCTGGGTTGGGAAATCCATTTGTCTCTCATTTGACTTGCTATAAGGTCATGTCTTGGGTCGTCTTTGAGTCGGTGCTGCCAAGTCCTTGGTCGTGTCATTCATATATTCAAGAGCTATCCACAAAAACCTTTTATTGATTCGACCATCTACAGTTGTCCATTCTTACTATGTCAGCCTTCCCCTTGTCCATGTCCATGTTTGTCCATACTCTATTCCAACCTCAAAAAATGTTACTTATTTTGTGTGATTGATGGGGGATGCATCAAGGCCCTCCTGTGAAAGTCTTGTTCCGTCGACTCCAACTCATTATCTGGAAATAAGACTTAGAAATCATTTAGTACCTTGGAACCTAAATGCCTTAATGGTAGGCCTCGTCACTGTCGACAGGGGTTTACATCATTGATCCCTGATCAAGAGATTCCGTCGAGTGCTTGATTTCAACTCATATATTCGCATTCGTTTGGATTGTGCTTTGGTACCTTGGGAGTTATTGACATCAATGGTGATTTCCCTCGCACTTGTTAACGATTTTCATTAATGACAGGTAATCAAGTGGTTTCTACCATGCTCGAATTCAACACATGTAATCGCATGGTTAGACTCGTATTTGTGGCGGGGTTGAAGACCCTGGGTATTATCTATTTTGGCCCAAGTTGCGATGGAGTATGCATAATTTATATCGGCACATAGATACACTTTGTATGTCATGTGGCTATGTCATCTTCAGATCAAGAAATTTTCACATAGATCCACGATGTATTCCTTGTGGCTATGTAACATATTGAAGGCATGGATCCACGGTGTATGATTGATGGCCATGACCTACACTTATGATTTTGTATTATATTTTGTTGATGCTTGATTGTTTGTAGGTTTTCGATTACGTGTGCTCCTGGTCTCTAACACACACACACATTTTACAAGGTATTTTGGCTGTCACAAGTTCCAGCCTCATACTTTAGGGGGCATTCTGTCACACATATTTTTGGTCGCTCTGGTGGCATTTCTATGATGTGGTATTTGGGCTCCCAACAAGGACTTTTGTCTAAGAAAGATGATTGTTGTCTTCCTCCAGAAAACATATTTTTAAAGTAAGTTCGCAGACCATCTATGTATTAGGGTGTGAGAATGCCTAATTCTCACAGTCCACCGACAGCTAGGGTGCGAACTGTTCACAGAATTCTCTATAGGCAGAGTGTGAACCTGTTTTTAAGCTTGGAGAAAACAAGAAGTCTTGAGGCTTCTAGAAGGGAATCTTATAGAGGATGAGTTGGCATTCGTATGGTTGGCATCCTACTGACTTCTCTGATTTGATGGGATCATCCTCATCCATGTAACTATCGCTCCTTCTTTTATATATTGAAAGGTTTCTCATGGAAAAGGTTAAGCAAGATTGAATGAAGAATTGGTGAAAGAATTATGTGAGGAATTCTACTTGGATAAGAGCTTGGGGCTCTCATTTGACCTATCAAGCTGGGCTAGATCTTCTTCATATGGTTGTAGAACAAGTGTGTGTTGGAACCAAGAGCCACCGAAAGGAAGCTTGCAACATCAAGGCGTTCAGGTTTTAATCTTATATTTCCATATAATATGATACTGAGGCATGTCCCTTTCCCATAAAATCGGTATTATTTTATTGTGTAATTCCTTGGTCATATGCATAGGTTGAATTTTGAATATACTTTGTTATCTTCACTTTGGTTGGTTTATACTGTCTTGGACTTGATTGGACGAGATCACCAGAGTGAAGCGGGAACAACAGAGACCTAAGGAAGCGATCTAAAGGTATGTTACTTGTTCCTCTCTGATAGTAGATTTAATGGTCACAACTTAGGGAAAGAGTAGTGCTCTATCTTGTTTTGTTCTAGATCCAGGTGGATCTAGGGAGATCTGTTCGTGTCCACACTTACCGATTTGTCCAATAACACAGGTCATTTCACCATTTTCGCAATAATGTTTTTTCTAGAATGATTAAGATCATGAAATGGATAGGCCATTGAGAAAACATATCCAAGTGGTTGTGGTACTAATTTCATCTTGTGGGTCATTGTATTTTTGGAGTTACACTCCATAGAAAATAGGGTTTGTGGCTAGTCCTCAAACTAGTATAAAACAGGCGTTTCGGGTAAAAACACCATAACTTCTTCATAACAGATCCAAATTAAGTAAGACTAAATGTGTTAGTTATATTACAGTCTGTGGTATTATATGTAAACTTGTCATATCCATACAACAAATATCCAGTGTAGGGCAGTCTCTACAAGTTCACTCTCTAGAATAAACCAAAATTCAACAAGGCATGTCATTTATGCTATAACTCCTTTTCTGAGAGCTTCCAAGTATTGACACCTGGAGGAATTGCATAAAAAAACTGAAGAACATTGTGTACTATTTTCATATCTTTATTCATTACATGTACATAGTTATGATTATTTCAATTTAGGGTTGTTGACTAATCCAAAACTAGTCATCTGAGACTAAAGAAAAGTTTGATGAAAATTCTAGTCTCTTGTTGTTAAAGTTAAGGAAGGTTTGTAGGTATGTGATCATATACACCAGGTATATTACAGAGTTAAAAATTAGATTTGGATGATGAAATTGATGAGGGCTTTTGGTTGAGGTACATGTTGGGTACATGGTTGAGACAATTAGTTGATGAGTTGACACATACATGAGGTGTATAATATATGATGTTGGTACATCTTCATGATTCATAGTTGATGAGTAGCTGATACATGATTGGTACATACTTCGTACATGGTTGGATGCACTTGTTTATGGTACATGTTGATTACAGTTTGTTTGGTAGAGGTTGGTGCATGGTTGATGGACTTTTTTATGGCACAGGATGATTAAAGGTTGAGGTACATGTTGATGCATGGTTCAGGTTTATTGGTATAGGTTTTTTGGTGTAGGCTTATTGGTACAAGTTTACAACAATATATCTCAAAGTGATAGTGTGTCAATGGTTACATCATTTTACTTATACGTCAGGGAAGTTGGATGAGGAAAGGATAGATGGTTGTAGCCACCTATTGATGGGCGTAAGTGACACACCGTCAATTGGAAGGTCAAATCCAGACCGGGGTTGTCTAAATAACCCAAGC
>CBVK0100410566.1:0-12440 GCA_900067695.1 Picea abies | reverse complement strand
TTATTTTGAGGTTTTTCTATGCTATATTGATATTTGGTTCTTAACATAAGCAACATATAAACACACATAAAATAACACTTACCTTTTTTTATAAATCATCAAATGCATGTATATCTCAGATGTTCCTCCCAACCTTAGACTCTGTTGTTCATACACTCTCAATAGTAGGTCACCCCCGAGATGTGGCTATGACTCCACCAGGGCAAAGGATATTAATCCAAATAAAGTATAACAACAACTGAATAAAAAATAGGCTCAACAATACACTCCAAAAATATTTTCCAGCTCACAACCTCTCATTCCCCACAACTTGTCCCACCCAAGGAATTGTAACCTCTTCTCTACTCAACAGTCCTTTGAGTTGTCCCACTTCCCTTATTGGGCTTAAAAAAAAATCTTGCCAGGAAGTCTCAGAGATTTATATCACTTGGAACACATGCTTTCTCAAGGAGTTACAACACCCACTAGCTCACACATGGGAAAAATATTCCCAAAAACTATCTCACCAAGAGAGAATGCTCCACAGGCTTGACAACCCGCTTCTTCAGCCCAAACCACCAAGTATTTATTGAGTAACAAATAGCTCTATATTTTTCTCATACTCTCCAACCAAGATACGGGTGATGGATTCTAGGATGAGTTAAAAAATTGTAAGAATGATGAATGAATGGAAAATACACTAAGCTCCTCACATTCTATTGCATGTTTCTATCTTGACACTTATCACTCCAGGAAATTCCTTTGGCTCCACTTGGTAGTTAGTTCCTCTCACTTGGGAACTTGTGATAAAATTATAATCTAAAGCTTATGCATTAGGAATAATATTATTTTATTCCTTGGGTTAATTCTCCATGACTTAGCCCCCTTTCCCTCTTGTGTAGTCCTAGCCCCCATACTCTTTCGTCTGACTTGTTCTGCAGCAGTGATGTATTTAATTATTAAAAATAAGTGTGATCACATAACACATTTGTTTAATCTTACTGGTCTAAATCACATAGGCACTCTAGCCTCAAAATGTGTGAGTGTGTGTGTGTGTGTGTGTGTGAAGGCACTCTATCCCAAAACATCCCGCCTGACCAGCCTATATAACATATTTACATTTACAACTTGGGGTTCGTCCTAGGGGTTTTACATTACATAATAAATATTTTATCATATTATAATATACGTTGTGAGGAATTCTTCCAATGGAATATCCATAATAGTTCATAGATCATATTGGTATCATAGTAGTTTTAATTAGAATATTTTTTGGAAGTTATAGGATCCAGGAATTAGATTAAGAAGAAATTCAAAAAATCCTAGCCATGGTGGATGGGTATGTTTACAATATCCCTCGAGATCCATCAGAAGAGATATTTTCAAGGCTAGAAGATCAAGTCATTGATATCTCTCACAATATTTCTCTCCTCTTGGGGTATCTAGAAAAAAAGATTAGATTGTTTTGAGAGGTTGGAAGATCTAACTCAGAGATAGGATCAGAGTGGAAGTAGAGAGATAATGAAGACACATAAAAGGAGTCGAGAAAAGAGCCCGAGAAACAGAATCCAAGTTCCAGTGTCATTACCCCTTCACTATCTTTATTTAAAATGGAAGCGAAACTGGATATCAAGCGAAACCAAGGTGAGATCAATTCAATAAAGTTGAATCATTGGTTACAATAGTTAGACGCCTATTTCAGTGTTCAAAATATAGATGAGGAGAACAATATTTCATTTTCCCGACTAAAATTAGAGGGACATGCATTAACTTGGTGGGAAATCCATAAGGAGTCACTTAGGTTGGGGGTTGATCCACTAGTAACTAAGTGGGAGGATTTCAAAACCCTCATTAAGTCCCAATTCTACACTATCGGGTATGTAGAGGACCAATGGATCCATTGGAATTACTTCCATAAAAATCAAGGGAAGAGTGTGTAGCAGCACATCAACGAATTCAGAAAGATGGATATCATGTTGGGAATATCTCCCAAGAAATCATATGTATTCCTCAAGTATTTGGGGGGCCTACAAAGTCATTTGTAAAAAATAGTTATTTTCCTCAAGCCCAGGACAATTGACGAGGCCCATGTGAAAGCATAGTATCTGGAAAATACCGGCCAAATGAAAGGACAACCAAGTGGTTCCAAATAGAAAGAGAACCAATACACTTCCAAAGAGGGGAAGAAGAATTGGAAAGGGAAAGACAATAAAACGACAACCACTACACATTAGGGCAAGGATCAAAGTAACCATTGTAATCATTGCAATATCAATGGTCACACTAAAGAAAAGTGTTGGAAACTATATCCATAGTTTAACCCTAAGAACCATAAGAAGGATACCAAGAAGAATATCCTTCTAGCCATAGATTCAAGCAATTGGGTAGAGATCATCTTAGATGAGGATGATAAATTTTCCTACACTTCAATGAAGAAGGAAGTGAATCTAAGTAGACTTCATCACAAGGAAGAGAAGGATATAACAAAACTCTTCCATATCAAGATCTAGGTCAATAGGACCAAGGTAGATTATCTATTCGATTCTAGTTCATAGGTCAATCTCATAGTAGTCGATTTGGTCAAGAATCTTGGTTTAGAGGTTCATGATCATCCCTGACCATATCCATTGGGGTGGGTAAACAAGGATGCAGAGATAAAGGTTACAAAATAGATTAATATCAAATTTGTTGTAACTGTGGATTTTATTTATGAACTAGAGTTAGATGTAGTACCCCTTTATGTGTGTGGAGTAGTGTTTGGAGGCCCCTACATGTATATGAGGGATAAAATATTCATGAGGATAAAAAAAAAACTTCCTTATCAAGGACGGGAAGTATTTCATAATCAATGCACATAAAGGTAAACCAAATATATCATTGATAAGTGACAACCAAACTAAAAATTTGATTAGTTAAAGTAAGAAGTGTTTTTTACTTTTCTTATGAGAGAATCAACCAGGTGATGAATCAGTAAGAGAAAAGACATCTCGAGAGGGATGTACTAAAGACATATAAAGGAGTGTTCCAATAACCTAAAGGGATACCACCTAAGATGGAATTGGAGCATGATATACAATTGTTTCTTGACTCCCCATTGCCCAATATTGAGTTGTATAGATAGTCTATTCTAGAAGATGACAAAGTGAAGAAACAATTGTAGCAGATGCTAGAGAAAGGAGTAGTTCAACCAAGAACCTCATCTTGTGGGTCACCTATTATCATAATACCCAAGAAGGATGGGACCTGGTGGTTGTGTATCGACTACAAATCTTTGAAGAAGATTAGACTCAATAATCGACGCCCTCTACCCAATATATATGATTTGTTAGACCAATTGTAGAATGTCAATTACTTCACCAAGTTGGGTCTCAAATCAGGATATCACCACCATGTACATGTCAAAGGAGAAGACACTTGAAATACTGCCTTCAAGAAAGGGAAGGTTTGTATGAATGGATAGTCATGCCATTTGGTTTATGTAATTAACCAACTACGTTTATGGGATTGATGAATGGTGTATTGTGCTCATATTTAGATTCATTTGTTATAGTTTATTTGGATGATATATTGGTTTATAGATCTACCTAGGAGGTGAACATCTCACATCTCATGCATGTGTTAGATATTTTGAAAAAAAAAAAATATTGTCTAACCTCAAGAAATGTGAGTTTGTTTAGCAGGAATGGGTGTATTTGAAGTATGTGATTGGTGGAGGGCAGCTCAAGATAGATCCCACAAAGATGGAGTACATCATTAAATGAACAATGACTACTAATTTAATTGAATTTAAGAGATTTGTTAGGGAAACATGGTACCTACAGAATTTCATTGCATCCTTTTCAATAGTAACTACACTAATCGACACCACACTTGCGAATGGTAAGAGTTTCTAGTGGGGGAATAAAAAATAGAAATATTTTGACAAGATAAAATGAAATATTAGTCAATCACCAATTCTTGAATTTCCCAACTTATAGAAGCCTTTTGAATTGGAGACAGATGTAAGTGGATATGCTATGGGAGCAATTTTGTTGCAAGGAGGTAAGTCAGTATGATATTATTCTGAAATGTTTCATAGGGGAGTCTTGAACTACACTACCTATGAGAAGGAACTCTATTACATTGTGCAAGTTGTTAAGAAGTGGAGATAATGAAGAACTGAAAAAGGAGATGAGGAGAGAGCCCAAGAAATAGAAACCAATTTCTAGTGCCATTACCCCTTCACAATATTTATTCAAAATGAAAGAAAAAGTTGATATCAAGCGATACCAATGTGAGATCAATGCACTAAAGTTGAATCATAAGTTAAAATAATTATAGGTCTATTTCATTGTCAACAATATAGATGAGGAGAAGAATATTTCATTTTCCCGATTGAAATTAGAGGGCCATGCATTACCCTGGTGGGAAATACATATGGAGACACTTAGGATGGAGGGTGATCCACCAATAACTGAGTGGGATAATTTCAAAACCCTCATTAAGTCCCGATTCTACCCTATTAGGTATGTAGAGGACCAATGGATTTGTTGGCATTAATTTAAGCAAAGGAAAGGGAGAGTGTATAGGAGTACACCACCAAATTTAGAAAGATGGATATCATGTTGGGTATCTCTACCAAGATCCCAAATGTACTCCTAAAGTATCTAGGGGGTCTATATAGTCATTTGAAAAAGAAATGAAGTATCTTCTAGCATAGGACAGTTGATGAGACATATTTGCAAGCACAATATCTAGAAAATATAGGCCACAAGAAATGATAGCCAAGTGGTTTTGAACAAAAATACCACTAAGATGCTTCAAATAAGGGGGATAAGAAGTGGAAAGGGAAAAACATGAAGATGATAGATAGTGCACATCGGTGCAAGGATCTAAGTAACCAATGTCACCATTTCAATATTGATAGTCACATTGAAGAAAACCATTGGAAACTACATTCAAATTTGAACCCTAAGAATCATAATAAGGATGTTAAGAAAAATAACCTTCTATCCATGGATTCAAGAAATTAGGTAGAGAGAAACTTATATGTGGATAATAATATTTCCTGCACTTCAGTGAAAAATAAGGATATGCCAAAACTCTTTAATATCAAGATCCAGGTCAATAAGACCAAGGTAGAGGCTCTATTAGATTCTGGTTCAAGAAAGAAGTATGTTTTTATTTCTTATGAGAGAATCAATCAGGTGATGAATCATTAAGAGAAAAATCATTCCTGGAAGGATGTACTAAAGAGAAAAAATGTAAGTTGGAGGAGTTTCTACATTTATGGGATTGATGAATGATGTATTGCACCCATATTTAGATTCATTTGTTATAGTGTATTTGGATGATATATTGGTTTATATCTCTACCCTAGAGGAGCACATCTCACATCTCATACACATGTTAGATACTCTAAAAAAACACCATCTATTGGATAACCTCAAGGAATGTGAGTTTTCTCAACAATCATTGGTGTATTTTGGGTATGTGATCAGTGGGTGATAGCTCAAGATAGATCCCAAAAATATGGAGGCTATCATAAAATGGCCAGTGCCTACCAATGTTATTGAAGTTAGGAGATTTGTTAGGGAAACACAATACCTACATAATTTCATAGCATCCTTTTTAGTGGTATCTACATTGATTGACTCCACAACTATGAGTGGTAAGAGTTTCTAGTGTGGAAGAATCAGTTTAAATATTTTAATGGGATAAAAATAAATATTATTCAATCACCAATTCTTATATTACCTAACTTGAAAAATCCTTTCTAAGTTGAGACATATGTAAATGGGTATATTATGGGAGCAATTTTGATGCAAGGAGGTAAGCCGATATAACATCATTCTGAAATTTTTCATGGGGGAGTATGAAACTACCCTACATATGATAAGGTAATATATCCTTTGGTTCAAGATGTTAAGAAGTGGATATAGTGAAGACCCAAAAAAGGAGTTCAGTAGAGAGCCCGAGAAAGAGAAGCCAAGTTCTAGTGACATTACCCCTTCACAGTCTTTATTTAAAATGGAAGAGAAAGTGGATATCAATCCATACCAAGGTGAGATCAATGTAATAAATTTTAATAATTGTTTATAGTAATTATAGGTATATTTATTTGTTCACAATATAGATGAGGAGAAGAATATTTCATTTTCCAATTGAAATTAGAGGGCCATGCATTAACTTGGTGGGAAATCCATACAAAAACACTTAGGATGTAGGGTGATCCACCAGAAACCAATTTGGAGAATTTAAAAACCATCATTAATTCACTTTTATACCCTATCACGTATGTAGAGTAGCAATGGATCTATTGGAATTACTCCAGGAAAAGGAAAGTGAAGAGTGTGTAGGAGTACATCATCGAATTCAAAAACATGGCTATCATGCTAGGTATCTCTCCCAAGAACCCAAATGTACTCCTAAAGTTTCTGGGGGGTCTACACATTCATTTGGAATAGCAATTGATTCTCTTCAAGCCTAGGATAGTTGATGAGGCCCATGTGAAATAAATGTATCTAGAAAATATAGGCCTCAATAAAGGACATCCAAGTGGTTTCAAACAAAGAGAGAACCAAGAAGTTTCCAAGGAGGGGAAAAATAAGTGGAAATAAAAAGACAAGAAAATGATAGCCACTACACATTGTTGCAAGGATCCTAGTAACAATTGTAACCATTGTAATATCTATGTTCACACTAAATAAAATGGTTGGAAACTACATCCAGAGCTGAACCATAAGAACCGTAAGAAGGATGCCAAGGAAAATAACTTTCTATCCATGGATTCAAGAAATCAGGCAGAGACCAAATTAGATGTGGATGGGAATATTTCATGAACTTCGGTGCAAAAGGAGGAAAATATTAGTAGCCTTCATCACACGGAAGAAAATGAGATGAAACAACTATTCCATATCAAGACCATGTCAAAAAGACCAAGGTAGTCTCTCTATTTGATTCTAGTTCATGGGCCAATCTTATAGTGGCTAATTTGGTCAACAATATTGGATTGCCAAATATTCATGATCATCCTAGCCCATATCCATTGGCATGGGTAAACAAGGATGCATAAATAAAATTCAAGAAACAATGTAAGATCTAATTTGTTATGATTTAATATTTTATTGATGAAGTGGAGTTAGATGTAGTACCCCTTGATGTGTGTGGAGTAGTGTTTGGAAGCCCCTACATGTATACAAGGAACACAATCTTCATAAGGAGAGAAAACCAATATCAACTGATGAAGGATAGGAATTATTTCATCATCAATGTGTTGAAGAATTGGGGTTCCAACATAAACCTCACCTTGTCAGTTAAGGTAGTTGGCCATTCTTTGGGCCCGACCACCGACTAAACTAATGGTTGGCAACATTCACATTTGGATTCCAGATCTACTTTTTATGGATAAGTACAACTGACGTGATCCATGGTTGTTTGGTTTGGTCGATGACAAAAAATATTTATAGATGATCCTTTAGATCAATCTATTATTATATCAGGCAAGTCATTTGTGATTTAGTGCAACAATGTCTTTAGACACCACCATTTCCATTAGATCCTTTGTTCTCCTTTACAATTATTTTCCTATCCCAACATGGTATCAAAGTTGTTGGGTTTGTGATATAAATTTCTCAAAAAGAACATGAATGAGTTTGAGACAGTGGTAAATCCAATATGGATTGATATCTATTGAGGTTCATGATCCGTATTTTATTTCCCGTTTTGGGTTATTGAGCCGCAATACCCTTCCATTTTCTGTGTGTTTTTGATTATTCCCTAATTATGTTGAATGTGCGGAATTTGTATGCTCATTGGACTCTCACTTGGGTGATTCTATTGGTTTGCATAGTGGATAGATTGATTGATCCACTAGTGGCTCATTTCATCATATTCAATGTCTCATTTCTATCGACTATTGATGGATTCAAGTAGAGAGATTTAAAAGTTTTATTGGAGTTCTCTTATCCACACATGACTTGATCATTTCAAGTACTAGAGTATCCTTGGTGCATTTAAAGTTGGGTCGACTTGATCACTTGAAAATTATTTTGTTTCCCAACGAATGACAGAGCCCTCTTCCTCAATCAAACCCTTCATTGTTTTTTTTCATGGGTTATTTTCCTTTCCCACCAACAAATTCAAAATTGTTTTTTTTTTCCTCACGTTGGCCCATTTTTTTTTGTCTTGGCTCAATAGCCAACAAAAACTCGACCATGGATTGTCACTCTACCTAGCCTTGACTCTACCATATATCAACTATCTTCAACCAATTCAACATGTCTCTCGATGTGACTGAAGAATGATAGGTTTTGACTAAAGCATGATCTGACGGAGGAGGGTTCAACTCAACCAATGCCATAGCTCCTGCATTCTCTTCGACTTAATTGTATTTGTCCACATCTCTGCTCGACTTGAATAGTTAATACATTTGTTATATTTCTGACTGGAGGAGAGGTATTTGAATAACCTATAGCTTGACTATCACTTGATTTCTTTGTGGATAGAATCTCATCTCGACCATGCATGGATTCCGTATATTCTACACCTTATCTCTCCTCAACGTCGAATGGTTTATGTAGCCGACCTATTGTTTCTTTTATTTTCAATTGAAGGAAGGTTTTGTCTATCCATCGACTGGTGGCAGATTCAATTATATTGTTTTGTGGATCGATTTGCTGGGCCAATTATTGAATACAAGAAGATCGACTTGCAATATTGAGGTCGACTCACTCCCGTGGTCGACTTTCTCTTCGAAGTCAACCAATTCAACTTTTTTTCTCTTCGGATTTTACAAGTTCCCATACAATTTTTTTTTTCTCTTGAAGGGGACTTTGTGATAGATTAGATCAAATATCTCTTTGTCCTTTTTGGGTTCGATTAGCCTAGTATAAGTCAATTGGTGCACATTTTTTTGTTGAATTATTACCATGGAAAATTTACTACTTTAAATTGTTTTTTTGGCACATTATCAACATTATTATCACAGCCTAACCAAAACTTGATATCCAACCTTTCCTAGATTGACAATATATCTAAATATGTTACTTGATATCTAACCGTTCATGGTTCTTCGATTATGTAACTCTGATAGACTACATCAATGGTCATAATATCTTTCAATCTTATCTCAACCATCCAAATTCTCTCTATATCTCTTTCAATTAAAGGTTAGATTTCACCTGTTGAGTACTAGTGACAAAGTAGATGGTTGATAGAAGCTCTGATAGAGAGGTTCCAAAACACACAACTTCTCTTGTTTTTTGGGTCCAATGGATGATCGATGAGAGTCATCAATCTGGTGAAGCTTTTCCCAAATTTAATCCGTGTCATTGATTTTTTCTTTAATAGAAATTTTACTGCGATGTTCTATCAAACACTGCTTTGTTCTATCAATCATTGCGATGGTATGGAAACACTTTGTTGTTCTATCAACCATCGATTTGGGACTTATTCCTCTACTTCACTCCTTCTATCAACACCATCCTTGAAATTATTTTCATTCTTGACATCAATGACTATATACTCAACATTATCCCCCTTTGTCATTGATGGTAACTCTATTGTTGAGTTGCTCCCCCTGTCAATGTGTTGCCGAGAGTTTTTTTTTTTGTCCTTTCTTTCTTTCTGCTCCCTCTGTATCGTTTCTCTTTCCATTTGAAATCAATGGAAAATGGTTTTTATATTGTGTAATTTATTTATTGTAGCCAACAATATTCTTGTCTTCCCATATCTCCCCCTAATGTGATACTCTTCATTTTTCTTTGCAACGTGTAACCATATGCACTCTACCCTTGAGATTTTGGTTATGCTGAGCTCCCAACAACTTTCAACTGGGGCTTTCATTGGGAAATGAGAATGACTCCCATATTCTGTTTGATATACTCAAATGCATATCTAGGTAGTGGTTTGGTAAACATATCAACAATTTGTTCCTTGCTAGGAATTACATACTCCAACTTGACAGTCTTATCATTCACCTGTTCCCACATAAAATTATATTTGATTCGAATGCGTTTTTTCTTTGAGTGCATAACTGGGTTCTTGGAAATACTTATGGAACTGGTATTTTCACATAGTATAAAAATTGGTTTCTTTCATTCTACCTTAATATCTTGCAGTGCTTGCTTCATCCAAAGGATTTTTGTGCAATAAGATGTTGTTGCAATGTACTCTTCTTCTATCGTGGATAAGGAGATTGATGAATGTTTCTTGCTTAACCATGATACCAAACAACTTCCCAAAAAGAATAATCCACCACTTATTCTTTTCTTGTCATCAATATTGTCTACTGAATCTGCATCAGTGTATGCTGTTAGAGTAAAATTATCTCCTTTTTGATATCACATTCTAAAATTCATTGTTCCCTTCAAGTATCTGAGAATTCTCTTAACTACCATCACATATTATTATTTTTGTGCAAATTGAAATATTGCAACAAGTCTAATAGCTTGAATAACATCAGACCTTGATGCAGTTACATATAAAATGATACCAATCATTGATCTATACATGGTGTGATCTGCCTCTGCTGATTGATCATCCTTACTCAACTTATAGCCTATTATCATGGGAGTACTGAAAGGGTTGCAATCTTTCATGTTGAACTTCTTTAACAACTCCTTAATGCATTTTGTCTGAGAAACGAATAATCTTTTATTTGACTGAGATATTTTTAGACCTAGAAAGAAGGACAACTCACCCATCATGGACATCTCAAATTTTTTTTTTGCATGTTCTTTGAAAATCTTTGAATCAGATCATCAAAGTCGTTTCTATAGATGATATCATCTACATAGACCACAATGATAATTATATTTCCATTTTCTTCTTTGATGTAATAATTACTTTCTGCAGTTCCTCTCTTGAAACTAGCTTGTTTTTGTAGGTATTTATCAAGCCTCTAATACCAATCTCTAGATGCTTTCTTTAGACCATAGAGTGCTTTCTTCAATTTTCACACATAATCTTGATTTTTTGTCAGCTAGAATCCCTCAGGTTGTTCGATGAATACTTCTTCTTCCAAATTTCCATTTAGAAATGCAGATTTAACATTCATTTGATATACTTTGATACTCTTGTAGCTTGCAAATGCCAGAAAGATTCCAATGGCTTCTAGTCTGGCTACTGGAGAAAAATTTTCATCGAAGTCTACCCCTTCAACTTGAGTGTATCCTTTACATACAATCCTTGCCTTATTTCTCATTACTTGTCCATCCTCGTTCATTTTGTTCCTACAAACCCACTTGGTGCCAGTTACATTGTTGTCTTTTGGTATTGGAACTAACTCCCAGGTTTCATTTTTCTCAATTTGATCTAATCATTCATTCATATCATTAACCCATATTTTATCTTTTCTAGCTTCCTCAAATTTCCTGGGTTCTATTTTAGACAATAGAGACATATTTACATTTTCTAGTGATCTTGTTAATTGTCTTCTTGTTTGGACAAGTTTGTTGTTCTCTCCAAGAATTAGTTCTTTAGGGTGGTTATTTTGAATAAACCTTAATAGAGTCTTTGTGTCTTGTCTAGGAGCTTTCTATTCTTCTTATTCTGCATTATCTTCCTCATTGTCTTTCTCTTCTTATTCTTCTTCTACATTTCCTTCCTCATTGTCTTTCTCTTCTTATTCTTCTTCTACATTGCCTTCCTCATTGTCTTTCTCTTATTGACTATAACTTGTTATTGCTGGCTGGTCATTTGTTTGCATATTGATTCTTCCAAGCTTTTCATCATCCACTCTCACATTTTCACTTTCAACAATTTTTTCTAATCTCATATTTAAACATCTATAAGATTTTGTTTGAGAGGAGTAACCAAGAAAAATACCTTCATCAGATTTGGAGTCAAATTTTCCAAGGTTACCATCATCTCTCTTTATGTAACATTTTCTTCCAAAAACCTTAAGGTGTTTGACATTAGCAGGATTACCTTTCCACCATTCATATGGAGTTTTGTCACTATTAGCTCAGAGTTGTGCTCTATTCAGAATATAGACATATGTGTAGACTGCATCCCTAAAAAATATATCTAATAATTTAGCTTGATTTAGCATTGTTCTTGCCATTTCTTGCACATCCTGTTCTTCCTTTCAACCACTCTATTTTGTCGTGGAGTTATTGGAACTAAGAAGTGTCTTCTGATCCCATGTTCTTCACAGAATTCACTAAAATAATCTGATATGAATTCTCCTCCATTATCTGATCTCAGAAATTTGATCTTCAAGTCTATTTCATTTTCAACTAATTCTTTGAATTCTTTAAATTTAGCAAAGTCTTCTGATTTATGTCTAAGTAAGACTACCCAAGTCATTCTTTTGTAATCATCAATGAGCAGCATGAAGTAACGATTACCTTGTAGACTTTATGATTTGGTTGGCTGTAGAGACCCAACTTAATTAAATACAAAATTAAATACAATTAAATTATAATTGCCTTCTCATACGTAAATTATTCATTCATATCATAAGCATAAATATTCTG
>CBVK0100410565.1:0-12441 GCA_900067695.1 Picea abies | reverse complement strand
AGATCAAAAAATTCAATGGCCAGAATTTTGAGCTTTGGAAGCTTAAAATTAATGGGAATAATTTTGTTCGGGTACCATTCCAACATGTATGTTGATGAAATAATGGGATAAACTCGAGAGAAGGGAAATTATTGTGATTCGAATTTGTCTTGCAGATTCAGTATTGTTGAATGTATTAGGTGAAGATTCGACCAAGAAATTGTGGGACAAGTTGGTGAGCTTGTACCAGTCAAAATTCCTGGTAAATAAGTTGTTTCTTAGAAATAAATTGTACCTTCTGAGGATGAGTGAGAGCATCTTGGTGACTGAGCATTTAAATTTATTTAATACCATTATAAGCCAAATATATTATGTTGATATTAAAATCATTGAGGAAATGAAAATTGTTAACGTATTATGTTCTTTTTCAAACTCTTGGGATAACTTAGTCATGGCTATAAGGATCAATTCAACCACATTACCACTAGAAGACATGGTTTCATATCTGTTGTCAAAATAAATGAGAAGGAAGAACATGGAAGGATCGGCCAAAGATGCATTAGTGGTGAGAGTTCGATCGATTGACAGAGATAAAGGAAAATTCTATTGTAGAAAGTCTAATCTAAAGGGTAGATCTAAATATCCTATTTAGTTGATGAGAAGATGTTGGAAATGTGGTAAATATGGGCATTAAAAAAGGGACTGCAAGTTGAAGGAAATAAAAGTCAGTATAGGCTCCGACGAGAAGCATTCAACTAAGAGAAAGATGAATCTAGATAAGGGAGGGGATGTGTACTTAGCTTCACTAGTACTCATTTAGATCAATATGTTTGGTTTATTGAATCAGGAGCATCCTATCATATGACACCACATAGAGAATGGTTCTGTAAATATGAAGGGTATGAAGGAGGATATTTTTTCTTGGGGGATGACTTGACAACTAAAATTTTCATATGAGGAAGAGTTTGACTGATACTGTAGGATGAGAGGAGGAGAACCCTTCTAGGTGTGCTACACATTCCAGGTTTGGAAAGAAACTTGATATTGGTTAGCAAGATGAGTGATGCAGGGGTGCACACCCTATTTCATAAAGATATGTGCAACATGGTTAGAGGTGTGATGGTATTAATGAAAGTAGTTCAGATTGGAACCATATACAAGTTATTAGGGAATGTTCTCTTGAATAGATGCAACAACATAGTTTTTCCTGAAATCGACTTGACTCGGGCTGATTCGATTCAAACCGACTCAACGAGTCATTGTAAATTCGACCTGACCATGCTATGGCATGAGAGGATGGGACATATTAAAGAAAAAGGACTTCGAGCTATGTAAAAAAAATGTATGATCAAAGATTTTCCTAAATGTAATTTAGAAGTCCACCTTTGTGAAAATTTCATATATGGAAAACAAAGTTGGGTGAGGTTCCCATCTAGAGAGACAAAGGAAAAGGGGATTCTAGAGTTGGTTTATAGTGATGTGTTTAGCCCTGTTTCAGTGCCTTCACTTGATGGATCCCTATATTATGTATCCTTCATAGATTATTTTTCCAGGAAGACATGGATATATTGCCTGAGGAAGAATTAATAGGTTTTCGATAAATTCAAAGAGTTTAAATCTCTTGTAGAAAATCGAACAGATAAGAAGATTAAGGTGTTGATAATTGAAAACAGTGGTGAATTCTATGGAAAATAATTTGATCCATTTTTCAATAAATGTGGCATAGCAAGCCAAAATACCACACCATATACCCCACAACAAAATGGAGTTGCTAAGAGAATGAACAAAAAATTGATGGACAAGGCAAGGAGCATGCTCAGTGGTCTTGGGCTTGCTCAAGAATTATGGGAGAAGGAAGTTGACACTGCAAAATATCTATTGAATATGTCTCTCTCGTTGGCACTAGTTCACATGACTCCACATGAGGTATGGTCTGGTAAGAATCCTTTGGTTTCACATGTCAAAATATTTGGTTATGATGCATTTGTGCATGTTCCCAAGGAAAATAGGAGTAAGTTGGACAAGAAGGAAGTCATGTGTATTTTCATTAGATACAAAGAAGGAATGAAAGGATATAAGCTATGGAATCTTGCATCAAGGAAAAAAATTTACAATCGAGATGTGGTCTTTAGAGAAGTCGAAAGTAAGTTCGAGCCTGAAGAAATGGTTCAAACAAAGAATAATCTAGAGAAGGTGTGGTTGAACTAAGGAACACATAATATTATTCAGATGAGTCGATTGAATGAGAAGAAGACGTGGAATAATCGACCTTGGTTGTAAGGAGGTAAAAATGAGTAAGAAAACTAGTCAAAAGGTATATTCCACCCGACTTTCATTCCTCATTTGTGTTAAATTCCACCGATGATGATCCCAAGTCGGTCGGGGAGGAATTCGAATCAGTAGATGGAAAACTATGGAAGGATTCCATGGTCAAAGAGATGGAATTCTTGCACAATAATTAAACATGGGACTTAGTCAAATTACCTACTGGAAGAAATCACACTGGTATAAAATGGGTATTCAATAAGAATATGAATGTAGTAGATCAAGTTGAGAAATTCAAATCTCGATCGGTAGCGAAAGTATATTCCCAAGTCGAAGGAGTCAACTTTGATGATATGTTTTCCCCTGTTGCAAAATTAACTTCCATTAGATTGCTAATGTCTCTGGTTGTATCATTTGATCTAGAAATAGAACAGATGGATGTAAAGACAAAATTACTACATGAAGACCCGAAATACAAAATCTACATGAAACATCCTGAAGGATTTGTAGTAAAGGGAAAGAAAGAATTGTTGTGCAAACTGAAAAGATCATTTTATGGTATAAGGAAATCACCAAGGATGTGGTACCAAAATTTGGACACGTACATCCTTAGTTTTGGGTTTGTGAGAAGAAAATATGATCACTACATATATTCCAAGGAAGAAGGTGTTTGTTTCATATATATATATCATTGTATGTCGATGACCTGTTTCTGATTGGAAAAAATATCAACTCAATAAAGGAGGTGAAGAAGAAACTATCCTCCAAGTTTGACATGAAATATATTGGTGCAGTGAAATTCATTCTGGGAATGGAGATCAAGAGAGATCAAGTAGCTAGAAAGATTTGGTTGAATGAGAAGAAGTATATTAAAACAATATTTAAATGTTTCAACATTGAAGATTGAAAACCTGTGAAGGTGCTAATCACTACGGGAGCAAGGCTAACTATTAAATAGTGTCCAAGGGCACAGGATGAAATAGAGGACATGGAACATGTTCCCTATGTAAGTGTTGTTGGTATTCTAATTTATACGATGGTATGCATTTAACCAAACATTTCCCATGCAGTGGGAATGTTGTGTAGATACATGTCGACACTTGGGAATGAGAACTAGACAAATTTCAAGAGAGTATTCAGGTATTTTTGTGGCACAATGTTGTATGCTACTAAGGAAAATATGGATATGAAATGAAGTAAATGTACATGGATTTTTTGATGTCGACTGGGATGGAGATATGGATCGACAAAGGTAGACTTGTGGATATGTATTCAAGATGTTCGATGGAGAAATAATCTTTATTAGTAAGTGACATGAAGTTGTAGCCTTGTCAACAACAGAGGTTGAATACATGGAAGCCACCCATGGAAGTAAGGAAGCAGTATGGCTGCAAAGGATGTTTTCAACAATCAGGTTTGAGAAGAAATATATTAATATAAGTTGCAATATTCAAAGAACAATATTCATAGAAAAGAACCCAGCTTAACATTCTAAGACTAAGAACATTTATGTACAATACCATTTTGTGAGAGACATGGTGGAAAGAAACAAGGTGTTTCAACAATCAGGTTTGAGAAGAAATATATGAATATAAGTTGCAATATTCAAAGAACAATATTCATAGAAAAGAACCCAGCTTAACATTCTAAGACTAAGAACATTTATGTACAATACCATTTTGTGAGAGACATGGTGGAAAGAAACAAGGTGTTGCTGGAAAAACTAGACACGTTGGAAAACATAGAAGACTATTTGACCAAGTTTGTGAGTGTTGTGAAGCTATCTTGGTGTGGAGACATAATGGACATTGCTACCCTAGGTATGTGAATGAGAGTTAAAAAATCTCCCTTTTTCATCAAATAAAACAATAAGTGGGAGAATGTTGGTTTTTTATATTCTTTGTAGTGAAAATCTAGTCGAGGTGGATCGAATTACTATTGAAGTTGAAGGAATTGACACAAAGTTGAAGGTTGAGGTGGTTTGACTAGGTAAATTATAATTTGAAGACATCGACAACATGTCAAAGGTTGAGGTGGTTCGACTGGGTAAATTCGAATTCGAAGACATCAAGTCGAACATCGAGTTTGTTTTATTGGGTAAATTTGACATCAAAGACATCTAAATAAAGTTGAAGGTTGAGGTGGTTCGACCAGGTAAATTTGAAGTCGAAGATATCGAAATCAATTTAAATAGGTGAACAAACAAGAGTTTGACATGAGGGCGCATGGAAACTGACTGAAGACTGATTGGTAATCAGACTTGGTAGTCGATTGTAACATAATCGTAAGATTCACAGGATTTGTAGCCAATGATCTACGTGGATCTGTAACCATTTTTGGGTGATTTTATTTAGGGTTTTCTCTATTGTAAATCCTATAAATAAGGTGTTTTGTAATGATAAAAAGGTTAATAAATAATCATAGAAAATCCAATATTTAGAGTTTGTTGGTCATGTAGATGTAAGTTTAATTGGCTACAGGGTTTTCCTTGTGTAAAGAAATAAGGTATGATGTTGATTGTGCCTTAGTTGTAGACCAAGGTTAGGCATGTAAACTTTTATTCTAAATGAATAAGACAAAAAGAGAGTAGAATTCTCAATGAATGTTGGTTTTCCCATTTGGGTTTCCAGGGTGAAATATATGTGTATTGTGTGTTTTCTTTGTCATTTACTTTCTTGTTTAAATATTTCTTCCTCTCTTATTCTAGGCGTGGAAGTGTTCCTCATTTCCTAACACTCTGTTATGATCTGTCTTTAATGCTTGTCCCATCATGTATTTATTTTAATGTGTTTCCCTCCCTTTGTGCATAACTCTGTCAGACTTCAATCTTCCTTCCTACATATAGTTCCTTCCGCTTTCTACATATCTGTGACACTTTCTAGCTTTATATCCTCAGTCATTTATCCTTATGAATCACTGCAACCTTCAAATTATTCTTTTTATTTTCTTCTTTTCTTTTTCTTTCTCTTCTATAATACATTATAATGCAAGTATTATGGTACACATATTGTGCGCTCTAACTAGTGCACGAAATTATGGCTATCCCTGTATAGTTTCATCTTACTACTTTTAACGATTTCGTCCAAAATTTCTCCATTCAATTTCACCAGCTGAACAACACCTACATTTGTCACAAACTTGATCACATATGGACCCATCCAATGTATCTAAAACTTCCAAGGGTGCTGCAAAAACTTGTTGTCATAAAGCAAAACTAAGTCTCATTTCTGGAACTTCTTTTGTTTAATGTGTGTTTCATGCCATGCTTTCTCTCATGCTTTCTGAACTTGCTGATGGAAAAATATGACAAAACTATCCTCTTCCATATCTAATAGTTATGTCGGTATCTTCTCCATTGCACCAAAATCTATAGTCTTTTCCAGTGCAACAATGTGCAGACTCGGTACTATGAATTCCATAGTCATAACAACTTCTTGGCCATACACTAGTATGAATGGGGTCTATCCTATCAATTTCTTACTTGTAGTCCTATACGCCAATAATATTTCTAGAATCATCACACCTTCGTCAATGCATTTTATAATATCTTATTGAATGCTTCCACTCTTCCATTTTCCTGAGGATGATATGACATCTTATTTATAATATCTTATTGAATGCTTCCACTCTTCCATTTGCCTGAGGATGATATGACATGCTCTTCTGATGATGAATATGAAACTCCTTTGTCAACGTTGTTATCGTCCTATTTAGAAAATGAGTTCCCTAATCACTCATAAGTATTATAGGGAATCCAAACCTTGTTACCATTGTTTCAAACAAAAATCGGAATCCAAACCTTGTTACCATTGTTTCAAACAAAAATCATGCAGCTATCTCTGCACTGCAATCTCTTACTAGCTCTGCTTCATCCCATTTGGTCAAGTAATATGTCGCAGTAATGATATATCTGGATCCTAATATCTTGGTTGGTGGATTTATCTACCCAACAAAGTCCACTGCCCATTTATAAAATCCTTGTAATGTCACTCGTGGTACTAAGGGAATTTCATATCTCTTGGAAGGATTCCTAGTTCCTTGGCAAACATCACAATTCTTACAAAATTCCTTAGTGTCTTGTTGATATTCAAAACTACCCATGTTTAACATTAGGGAGATTACCCGATCAGGGCCCCAATTAGGCCCTTATTCGTTTGGTATGGTGATCCTGACCAATATAAGGGTTCGTTAACCTCTTATGAATTTCTCCTTGAAAGGAGACTTTCCTTGTAACTCTTCTAAATGCAAGCTAATATGCAATCTAGACTAGAATGAAAGAATAAAAAAAACACCACCTATCCTGATTGGGAAAGAGAACAATCCCTCCCTCGATGAAGAGAAAGATAATAATAGAAAGTTGAGCAAGAGATAAATGTAAGTCATTAAGTTATTGAAACAGTTCATATAACCTAATAACGATTAAAAAAAATACACATCAATCTTAACCCAACAAATAGTTACCAAGGATAGATTAAACATGTAGACTCATACTCAATTTGGAGAATTAAAATATATTGAACATGAGATAAGAAATCTATCTAACTAAGGAAATAGTTCACATAGAAATACAATGATTAAGGAAAATGCATACCAATAATGAATCTAGTAAATAGTTACTAAGAAACTACATATACACATACTCATATTTAAAGACTAATTGGAAAATCCAAACTAATCATGCAAGATACCTTAACAATGATTTTAAATATGTGAATCTAGTAAATAGTTACTAAGAAACTACATATACACATACTCATATTTAAAGACTAATTGGAAAATCCAAACTAATCATGCAAGATACCTTAACAATGATTTTAAATAAACATGAATTCACATAATTGACAAACAATGCACAACATATGAACTCATACTCATCTAGAATGGAAATTATCAAATGGAAATTAACTTGAAAATAGTGCACTAGCTCTATCACTAATTTCAAACTCAAATTACAAAATATTTTAAGAAAAAGACTTTGATAGCACAAGTCTTTCATCGTCTAATACCAACCTTAATACCAACCTTTAGCCATCCATTCTTTCATCCTCCAATTCCCCTATATTTCTTTGAAGCTCTCATCCTTTTATACCCTCTTTGTGTTTGTTTGATATTCTTGATTTAATCCTTCAAAATCTACTTCAAATCCAAACCAGAAAAACAAATATCAAAAATATAATCTAAAAATCTAAACAATAAATAAATCTGAATAGAACTTTAAACAAAACTAAATCTAATATAAAATTTAAACAAAATTAAAACAAACAAAAGAAAACTAAATCCAAAATTATCGAAATCATATTAAATCTAATCAAATGTAATCACAAAAACATATTAGATTAGATCTAAATCTAGAATTTAATAATTAAAATGAATCTAAAAGTAATTAAAATCTAAAATGATCGAAATCATATTAAATCTAATCAAATCTAATCACAAAAACATATTAGATTAGATCTAAATCTAGAATTTAATAATTAAAATGAATCTAAAAGTAATTAAAAGTAAGAAAGTAAAGTTATATACAAATTAACAATTAAAACTAAAAAAAAAATGTTAAACACACTATAACTAGTTAAAAGAAATGGGTACAAAATTTTGAATTATGTAACTATTTATTAACTAAATTACAATTACTATATATAAAATTCAAACTAAACTCAAATGAAATAGAGAAATGAATTAAAAAAGTAAAACTAAATGTAAAACTAAGAATTAATAAAAATGAAACTAAATTTAAACTTAACAAAAATTAAACCAACACAACAAAACTAAAGGTAACTGAAATTCAAAGCACAGTAAAACTAAAACTAAGCTAAGAATTAAACTAAAAATAAAAACAAACCTACTTAATTGAAGTAACTATAACTAAGACTAAAATATAGAAAATGAAAATTTAACTAAAATTTGAAAAACTAAATGCATTAAAACTGAACTACAAATAAAATTAAAACAATAAATTAATATATACAGAAATAATAAAATGAAAACGTAAAACAAAAATAACCTTGAGTGTTTCCCTTCCATTGACTGTTTGTGTTGGAAATTGCAATTACAAGTCGGTGAGATCTTCATGTCTTCGTTGATTTGTCTGTCAGTCATTATGTGAGTAGTTTTTTAGTCACCCAAAATGTCAGTTAGACAATTTGACAGTCTGTAAGTGCAAAGTAGCACATTTACTCAAAAGTCAGTCGGAAAATAGAAAGTTATAAATGGAGCCAATCTCTATCTTCTCGGGTTGAGTTAAGTGGTTCAAGAGTCATTCGAATTAATTATAGTCTTTAATGTTGAGTCGGTCTTAGCTTCTGTAGGAATTCTCAGTCGAAGTCCATATAAGTCTGAGTTGTTCAGTAATTCGATGATGATGAAGAGAAGCATTTTATGCATAGAGAAGAAGCAGAGAAGTAGAGAAATCCAACAACCATTGAAGAATTGATAGAAGAAGTCATTGGAGTTGAATCTCATCTCTCTCATTGTATTTTGTATTCACACACAACATCGAAGTTTATTAATATCAATTTTTTTTGTGTATTGACAAGTTTTTGTCTTATTTTCTGAGTTTATGTGCTAAACATAGTACTGTGTTATTCTGCATTCATAAATCATTTCTTTAAGTGTGTGTATTCACAACAAACAACAAACTGAGCAGTCTGTTCATTGCACATTGGTTTTTGAGAACTCTGTCGCGTAGCTTGTTTGGTGTACAGTATTTGTAACTATGTTGCGCAGAGTAGACTGCATACACTGTTGATCCATCAGATATTCCCTTCAAATTGGTATCATAGCAAGTTTTATCAGAACAAGTTTATCAGAGAAGAAACTTTGTTGAAAGTGAAATATGGCTTCTACCTCAAATATGCAACCTCCCACTTTTATAAGCAAGAATTATGAGATGTGGTCCTTAGCCATGAAGGCGTTGTTTAGAGGTCAAGATGTATGGGAAATAGTTGAGAATGGCTATGTGGAAGCAGTATATCAGGAAACATATAATGCCCTCACACAAGATGAGAAAGATGTCTTGAAAGATCAAAGAAAGAAGGATGGAAAGACGTTGTTTTACATACATCAAGCCATGCATGAGAGCATACTTCCAAGAGTTGCATCAACAAAGCAAGCCAAGGAGGCATGGGACACATTAAAAACCTATTATTAGGGTATAGACAAAGTAAAAATTGCAAAAATGCAGATTCTTAGAAGAGATTTTGAAACCATGTCAATGAAGGATTCAAATGCAATAGATTCATTATACACCCATGTCATTGGATTGATAAATCATATTAAGTCTCATGGTGAAACCATAGAATACATAATTTTTTTTGAGAAGGTAGTTAGGAGTCTTCCTCCTAAATTTGATACCCTTGTTGTGACACTAGAAGAAATCAAAGACTTGATTCAGTTCAGTGTAGATGAATTGCAAGCTTCCCTCATCAATCATGAACACAAATTGAATAGATCAAGTATGTCATTAGAGAATGCATTTTTCGTGAATTCATATATAAGTTTTGAAAGAGGAAGGGGGAGAACTAACTCTAGAGGCAGAGGAAGAAGTTCTGACAGAAGTGGATGTAGTAGCAATCCTGGAAATGGTGGTGGAAGAGGTCAAAACCCAAGTACCAACCAGTCAAGTTGTCAAAGATCTGAAAAATCAAAGATTCAATGCCATTATTGTAAAATGTATGGACATTATGCATATGAGTGAAGAAAGAGACAGTATAATTAGAACAAGAAAAGTAAAGATTAGTCACACAACGCAAATAACCAAACTCTTCCTATGTTTATGGCGCGCATTGTAGCTAAGCCTAGCGCAGTAGAAATGCCTAATATAATGTCACCAGTTGAGTGAAATATTTCTCAAGCAAGTCCATGTGACATATGGTACTTAGATTTAGGTTGCAATAACCACATGAAAGGAAACATAGAACTATTTTCTAGTTTGGATGAGTCAGTCCAAACCAAGGTTACACTTGGAACAAATATCCAAGTCATTGTCTTAGGGAAAGGAAGTATAAAAAATTTAACTAGACAAGGAGAATAGAAAGTTATGTCTGATGTATATTATGTTTATGGTCTTAAGCATAATATAATGAGTACAGGAAAGTTGTTACAAAAAGGATACAAAATCTACATGGAAGATAATCATTGTGTGATCATGGATAAATGCCCAAGCAATCTTCTTATTGTGGAAATCCAGATGACAAGTAACATGATGTTACCATTGACATTAAAGCTAGTCAAGAAGAAGAATACAATGCAAATTGTTTCTAATGGAAAAAGTGTGCAGTCAGACACTACATTTACAGCAGAAAGTGCACACAGTATCAAGAAAGGAGAGAATGGCACAACAGTGAAGGAAACATTCCAATCTAAAATAAAGGATGATTCTGGGTTATGGAATTTCAAATTTGGACATTTGAACTTTGGAGGTATGAAGCTGCTACACACAAAGGATATGATAAAATGTTTTCTATTGATTGAAAAACTAGAAAGAATATGTGAAGGTTGCATATTTGGCAAGCAACATAGAGAATCATTTCCAGTTGGAAAGTCTTACAAAGAAAAATCTCCACTAGAAATCATTCACTCAGACATTTGTGGACCAATGCAAACTCCATCAATAGAAGGAAGTTCATATTTTCTAACATTCATTGATGATTTCTCAATAAAGACATTGATTTATTTCCTAAAACATAAATCTGATGCATTGGGTTGTTTTCAACAGTTTAAATCACTTGTGGAGAAGCAGAGTGGTTTTTACATCAAGTGTCTAAGAATGGATAGAGGAGGAGAATACATTTCAAGAGAATTTTAGAATTGTTGTAAAGTTCATGGAATCTACAGGAAATTTACCGCGCGATACACACCACAGCAAAATGGTGTCGCAGAAAGAAAGAAGAAAACCATCATGGAGATGGAGTGCAATATGTTGAAAACCAAACACTTGTCTAATGCATATTGGGATGAGGCAGTGGCAACTGTAGTATACATCTTGAACAGATGTCTGACAACGAGTGTGAAGAATAGAGTTCCTCAAAAAGCTTGGACAGGTTCAAAGCATAATGTGGTGTACTTAAATTTTTTTGGTTGTGTCGCATATGCACATGTTCCATATGAACTAAGAAGGAAGTTGGACAACAAAGGACAAAAATGCATATTTGTTGGGTATTATGAAGAGACAAAAGGATACAAGTTGTATGTCCCTGTCGCAAGAAAAGTCATAATCAACCACGATGTTCAGTTCGTGGAGAATGAAGCATGGGATGGAAGCATATAAAAGAGAGTAAAAATTATTAATGCAATGGAGCATGATGACACAAAATATGAAGTGGTTCAAACACCAAGCACAGGTCAATGCACAGTCCCATCTACACCTGGCACTGCGACGCAAATTATCGCACAAAATACTCCATTAAGAACAATAGGTGCGCAGTCTACACCTAGAGCACATAAAACACCAACAATCAGTACAATCAGTTCTACATCTCTAGATCCAACTTTTGCAAGTCTGTTACCAAGAAAGACAAGAAGTCTACGCGACATCTATAATGAAGATGCAACAAATTAATTTTCAGTTTTTTCTTTGTTTTCACAAATAGATGATCCATTAACCTTTGAAGAAGTTGTCAAAGAGGATATATGGGAATAAGCCATGGATGAAGAAATCATATGCATAGAAAACAATCAAACGTGGAATTTGGTTGATGTACCTGAAGACAAGGATGTTATAAGAATCAAGTGGACTTATAAAACCAAGCAAGATGCAGAAGGAAATGTACAAAAGTACAAGGCAAGGTTAGTTGCAAGAGGCTTTACACAACTACCTAGAATTGATTACAATAAAAAGATGCAGAAGGAAATGTACAAAAGTACAAGGCAAGGTTAGTTGCAAGAGGCTTTACACAACTACCTAGAATTGATTACAATAAAAAATTTGCACCAGTAGTACGCATGGACACAGTCAAAACCGTGTTATCTATTGTCGCGTAGTACAAATGGTTAGTTTACCAGATGGATGTAAAGTCAACATTCTTGAATGGAAACTTAGATGAATAAGTATATCTGGAACAACCACAAGGTTATGAGGTTCCAGGACAAGAAAAAAAAGTATACAGATTAAAGAAAGCACTGTATGGTTTAAAACAAGCTCTAAGATCTTGGTACAGTCGCATAGATTCCTATCTCACACAAAATGGATTTCAGAGA
>CBVK0100410564.1:0-12441 GCA_900067695.1 Picea abies | reverse complement strand
TTTGTCCTCTTCTCTAAAGGGACATGTGAATATGTAAGGCACCCAAAAATACGAAATTTTCCCACATCAGGCTTCTTCTCAGAGAAATCCTCCTCAGGATTCATACTCCCCACCGCCCTATGTGGACTCATGTTCTGCAGATAAACCGTAGTGTAGCATGTCTTAGCCCAAAGAAATAGTGGCAGCCCTTGATCATGTAACATGGCTCTTGCATCCCCAACTATGGCCATGTTCTTCCCCTCAACAACTCCATTCTGCTGTAGGTTGTAAGGAACAATCAAATCTCTCCTGAGGCCCTCTCCTGCACAAAATTCCATGAACTCCTTGGAGGTATACTCACCCTGATGCCCTCTCCTGCACAAAATTCCATGAACTCCTTGGAGGTATACTCACCCCCATTATCTATCCTCAAAACTCTAATTTTCTTCCCAGTCTGGTTCTCCACAAGAGCTTTCAACTCTTGGCATTGATTGAAGACTTTTCCTTCGATCTTCATGAATAAAATCCAAGACTTTCATGAGAAGTCATCAATGAGTATACCATAGTATAAAAAACCAGACAATGATGTCGAAGACATTAGGCCACATACATCAGAATGAATAAGATCAAGAATACTTGTTTCTCTACTATCACTGCTAGGAAAAGCAGCCTTGGTGTACTTTCCCAAAGCACACCCCTTGCACAACTCCTCGTGCTCTATACTGAAATCTGGAACTCCAGTCACAATATCTCTCAGTACCCTTAAAGGCCCATGGTGCAAATGTGCCATCCTCCTGTGCCACAGCTCACATAAATCATTGTTGTTGGTAGAATGAAATAATTCTCTCACTGGCTGGAACATGAGATTGTACAACTTCTCATGTCAAGTCCCAATCACTTTGGTCGAAGTGATACTCGACCCCTTGGGGAAAAGGATCACCTACCCATCATGGAACAACACCTCACATCCCCTATCCTCAATAGCAGAAACTGAAACTAAGATCTTCTTCAAGACAGGAACATATAGTACCTCTCTCAACAACATGGGAGGTAAAGACTCCCTCTGAAATGATACAGTCCCACTACCAACTACCTTGACCACCCGGTCATCTCCAAGCACTACCTCAAGATCACCAATATGATTAAGAATTGTCAAGTTCTCACAAACACCTGTCATATGGCAGGTGGCACCATTGTCAATATACCACACACTGGAATGGGTGGTCCTAATGGAAATACACACAACTAAGGAAAACTCATTATCAAACTTGGCGAAGAACTCCTCCACCGCTACTGAAGTTGATGTCTTCTTCTTGTTTTTGTTTGTACATTGTCCTGCATAGTGCCCAAACTTGTGGCATGCAAAGCACTTGACTTCTCTCATGTCCTTCTTCCTTTCACCCTTCAATTTGTTTCCTCCCTAAGGACCCTTTTTGAATTTCTTCTTGTTGTTGACAGCAAGAGCCACATTCTCCTCATCATGACCTGTTGATGAACTTTCATGTACATAACCTCTCTGGGTCTCCTCCTGAACAAAGTCATCCCAAAGAATTTCCCAATTGGGAAGCTTCTCCCTAGCCACAATCCCCTCAACAAAAACATCCCATTGTTTGGAAACTCCATTCAATGTTTTCCTCCCAAACTCACTGTCAACTATGGCCTCTCCCACAACTCCAAGCTCATCTCTCACCTTTGTCAACCTGGTAAGATATTTGACCACATTTTCAGCCATGCTCATTTTAATGCTCCTTAGTTTTTCCATCAAAACCATCTTTTGGTTTTTTTTTGTACTCGGGTACAACTTTGTCAAAGACTCCCACATCTCATAGGAATTTGTATTCTGTGTCAAGTGAATAATCAAATGGTGTTTGATGGCATCAAGAATAATCCTCTTAGCCTTGATACTCTTCTTAGTGTATGTTGCAAGAAGAGTAGCATCGGTAGGTACAACCATAAAATGTGTTGCAAAATTCTCAACAATGTCCCACAACTCATTTTTTTGCAACAACAAGATCATCCTCTCTTTCCAAGAACCAAATTTTGTTGCCCCATCAAGTTTTCCCTCAACCCTCAAACCTGTAGCCATTGACCCCATTCTACTGAAAATGAAAAATTCAAAGTTCTACCCGGTGAAGTCACTATTGTCCCAATTTCTTGACTTGCTGAAATATCTCTCCTTCTCTTTAACTCAGCTCTGATACCATGTATAATTTCAGATCCCACCTAGTTTCAAGTCTATTTGATTTTCCAGCCAATGATTAATGCCCAAACCGAGTTTTATGACGGTCAATTAAACTCATCATAAAATAAAATTTTCAAAACTGAAACATGAGGATTTTGGACATCATTTAACGCAGAAATAAAAACATATCAACAACACATATAACTCAGAAAATTAACACAGTGATTTTTGGTCTAACAATGACCCTAGAAAAACCCACAAGGGGAAAATGAGTGAGAGAGGGATTTTTATTATTTCTGAGGTCAAAGGAAATGTATTTTACAACATTCAATAATTTCATAAATTTAATACAAAGTTATATTGAAAACCCTTCCAAGCTTTGTCTTCAAAATGTTGACCCAAACTCCTTGAAATTCACAACATAATTTCTTGTACCAATGCACAGGTCATCTCCTTGATTTTTGAACCCTCTTTGATTGTAAGGTCACCTCGAAAACTGTGCCAAACAATGAAAACAATTTTATTGGCAATAAATGGATGTATAAATGCCTTGGGAACTATGCCAAAACTCAGAAAATTCACACAGCAAAATACCTTGAAAACCGTGCAGCAATAAAAAATGGTATGGACTAATGAAATTCATACAGTACGATTGTCTCCCTTGTTTTACGGTATTCCTCGATTTATGTGCAATTAATGACTATACGATCTCCTAAAAATCCATATAGTATGACCCTCCTTTAATGTTGTACCTTGCCTTGATTTCGGTGCCAATTTTAAAGTTGTACGCCCCTCCAAATTCGTATAGTACTGCCTGTAATTGATGAATGTACTCTCTCCTCAATTTGCATACTAAAGTTTGCCTCTTTGATATCTTGGAATGCGTACCCTAGATCATATAATGGCCTCCTTCTTCAACTCGTCCTCTTCTCTTCTCTTTCTCTCTCAACAATGAACAATCAACCCTAGAAACAGTGTTCCCTCCTATCCTAGCCGACCTCATGGTGGTAGGTGAAGAGTCTGTTAATCCAACGGTTGAGATTAGATTAGATGAGTGGATGAGATGGAGTGTCTATTCACTCATCCCCTTACTGAAGTCATAAGGTCACCTTTTAATTTGTATCTCACAAATTAAATGACTATGGTCCACATTAGGTACTTTCTCACCCCTTTGGTGCCTAGATGATAAGAAACACTTGCCTAGATATTTTTTAATTAATTTTAACATAACTCACCAAACAATATGTTGAAGGCCAACACTTTGATTTCAAGTGGATACTTATTAATGACAAGCTAGTTCATATTATTTATAATAAGTCAAAGTTATCTCAAGTGTGTCCTCCATCTGTATAAGAAAACAATTTCACCTACACCATCTCATGAAGAACAAAGAGTTGATATGCCTTGCATATTTGGAATATAAATAATAACTTTTTATTTTGGAATGAATAGTATCTATTATCCTCTCTCACCTATTATCGTTAATCCAATAAAATCTTCAATGGATGGAAGTATAGCCCTATTTTTTTACTTCCACTTATTTGGCATTCATCGCAATTCAATGATTTGTTACTTTGTTTTATTAAATTGCTTTTATTGTTTTTTCTTTAGTTATATTTTTAGCATTTAGTACAATTGGTTTATATAAAAACTATATAACTAAATAGACGTATATTTTTAGCATTAGTACAATTGGTTTATATAAAACATTTTTTTTTAAATAAAACATACAAAATCTATATAACCTTAAAAAATATATATGTAAGATTAAAAACAAAAATAATTGCATAGCTAATATCTTTAGCAAAATGCATATTCTTATAGAAATTCATTAGCAAGAAAATGTATGGACTGAATGATAAGTGGTGGCATGTGTGATTTCATGTGTTTTAATGTGAATAATGCTTAAAGTATATTATGATTATATTTCATTAGTAATAAAAGTTTTACGTTTTATTTTTATTGTAAGTGGTGCCATGTATGATTTTATGTGCTTTAATGTGAATAATATATAAAATATGTTATGGTTAGATTTCATTAGTAATAAAAGTTTTATGATTTTTTTTTATAATAATAATTTAATTTATTTTTATTTATATCACATAAATTTATCATTAAGAAAAGTAATGGTTTTTTAATAGAGTATTAGTAATTTGATAATAAAAAATGATAATAAGAGTGTTAATAAAATATAGAATTATACATTGGTGGAAATAAAATCACTTTAGTCACCCACTTTCCCTAAGTCTCAAAAAGTCACCTTTCAATTTGTCTCTCACAAATTAAATGACTAGGGTCTACATTAGGCACTTTCTCACCCTTTAGGTGCCTAAGTGATAAGAAACACTTGCCTCGATACTTTTTAATTATTTTTAACACAAATTACGTAGGATAAATTAGAGGATTATGAGAGCATCTCTTTTATTCCCTTTTCCAAATACTTACACTTTAATTTAGAAGTTCATCAAATTTTCAAATAAGTTGCACACATCCCAAAAGCATATATAGCCATTGAATATACATTTCAAACATATAGACATTCCCAAATATTGTTGGAGGAATTGTTTACCTATGTATTGAGACATGCCATGTTCAAATAAATAATTTCTTATGTGAATTTATTTATAGAAAGATTAATTCAGTAACAACTATAAATTCCATAACAAAGGTACCTAAAAAAAAAAAGTGTAATTTGTCTCTTAGGTTACAATCAGGTCTTCTCTTTCCACCAAACTGAATTTCCCTAAAAACCCTATAGTCATTTAAACCTTGATGGCCCAAAAAATTCCATTCATAAGAATATGGAAAGCGACTTAGAACCATATTAAATAAGAATATGGAATGCGACTTAGAACCATATTAAACATTTCTAGCTGTACAAATCCCATTCATTATAATATTAAATGTATACATATTAGGGAATACATTTAATATTGCACAAATTATATTTAAATACATCCAATGATGTTTGAAAAGAGCAATGGAGTTTTAATGGAGAAGACTAAGACCAACATGAAACAAAACAAAGCATGCCTGGAAAAGTAAATATGAAAAGGCTTGGAAAATCCAAATAAACAGTGGTAAATTTGGAAAGGCGTAGGGAATCAAAATAAAAGTGTCTTAGAGGTGGGTATAGTCTTCTCAATTTATCATTCAAAACATTGAAAACAAGCCTTGGCCGAGCTCTTTTTTATATATATAATGTTGAAACTCTTGACCAAGTGTTTATTAAATTTGTTGGAGACTTAATCCACTAGTGTTATGGTACTTAGGAATATAAAAGTTCAAGTGACTGTAACGGACGTTGGGAGTTTAAGAGACATATTGGAATATGAATTTAAATGTAAACATCAATGTATTTATATTTGTATCATATTTATATTTATATCATATTAATGATAATATGCACTTCACATTTATCTTTCTTGTGTATCTAACAATGGTATTAGAATTGCCTCAGCTCCTAGGCTTGAATTGAGCTATGCTAGTCTTCCATAGATGAATTGTGGAGAAAATGTCTTTGCCTACCTGCAAGTTTTTCCAACTATCTACCCGGGCATTTCCTCTCTACTATTGTGCAAATACATGGTTTCTATATATGTCGGTGCACCATCCTGCCATGAATATTTTCTCTACTCCTGTGTCCAGGAATCTTTGTTGAGTAATCGATATTGAATCTCTGTTGAGAAACGGCGTGTTCTTTCTTCTTCTTACATTCTAGGAAACCCTAAAACTACTCTAATCCGACCATTGGCTTATATTCTGAGAAATACCGTGCCAATCGTGCATGTTGTCAGTGAAATCGTTGGGAGTTATTTCTCTCAGACATTTTAATTATTCCCTGACTAAACATTTTGGAGAATTTCCTGTCATCAGTAAGCCACAAAGTGGAGGTTCTGGCGTGCCTACAACGGAATTTGATGCTCACCCTGCAAAATAAACCCAGTTTATTCGGGTGCTCAAATTTTGTGTTTGGCATGTCTTGCAAAACCCTAATTTTCTCTGCGTGTACCGAACCCTAATGTCTTGCAAAAAAACCTAAATTTATCCACGCATGATGAACCATAATTTGCTTGCTCATCTGTAGGTGTTGAAAATTAACCCACTCCATATTCTACCCAACCGCTTCGCATACCACTTCTTCTTGAGAAAGAAAGAAGAAAGAAAGTAATTTTAACGTCCACGAGGCTAAAAATAGTCTCCTTCCCTCTTAGCAGGATTGCTAGTAATTTGAGCCCAGGTTTTAGATATTTGGCCACAATACTCCCCACCAAAAACCTCATCCCACCTCCACAGTCTTGCTCACGTGGATTACTTTACATCAACACCCAAATCCCTTACATTGGCACTTGCGCTTATTGTTGTAAGTATCAGTGTTGTTATGGCTGGTCCTCACAGAACTTGTGGTTGATAGTTAACTACACAAACCTAGTTAATTCTTATTACTGAGGATGCTTCCATATGTTTGGTTGTAAATGCATGCATATAATTGGTTGTAAATGTGTGCATATACCTCAATTGGGAATTAGAGGACCTCCATAAATTGATATTCAAAATTTCATGAATGTGGAAAACTCCATAGAAGAGTGTGTATGATTACTTGCCTGTACAATCAAACAATTATCTTCGAAAATATTCACAGCCAGATCATATTTTGAGGCTTGAATCTGTATTTTCTCTCAAAGTCTCATTTCATCCAGGTTTCTTAGATCTTTCCTTCATCTCTTGATTTCAATGGTTTTACCTATAAAATCCCACTTTCAGATTTAATTTTTTGGTACAAGTTTGAATCCATTGTAGAGCCAATAGTAGCATTGCGAGGCATCAATCAATCAATTTCATATATGCAGGCTATATACATTGGCATCGTCTATTGATGAAGGAGATATCTAAAACTACGTGGGGACATTGATCCTTGATATGTGCACCATGGTAACATATTTGTCGAAGCACTGCAAGCTTATGCTAGATGAAAGTGGGGTATCCTTGCAGGAGTTACCCAAATTGTACAAATAAATGTGCGTAGGAGTATGTTGAACTCTGTATAGAAGAGGTGAGGTATATGGAAGTTGGCGTGGTATATCTCTACAATTCTATTCAAAGAATAAAGGACTAGGAGACACGTGATCATAGCCGTCTCGATCCATGCCAAATTGGATTTTATTTCCGCCAACAGCTTGGAGATCTTATCCATGAAATCCACATTGGGAGAGTCAAGACTTGGGAGTCCCTTACAATATTATTTTGAATGACATTATTCACTATTCTATTCTTTGATGTTGGTCCTTCCATTTACATTTGAATATTGATGGCCTTGCATGTCCATCTGCATATCTTTTTCCATTAGATTCCACGAGAATTATTTTTATCCAGATTGGTGGGTTTTGTTTTCAACCCTTGGTTGCACCCTCTTCACCCTCTTTAAACATGTATGTGATTCTATATTTTTTCTTCGAAGATCATTTCCATTATGCTTTTCATATTCATATATCAATTTTCATATTCATATATCAAATATTCATATATCAAATGGGGGAAAATACAAAGTTTATTTTGATACTCAACTTTTGGAAAATGACAATTGTATGGATCCAATAATTCCATGAACTGACATACCTTTCAAGAAAAGGATTGTATTTATTATTGAAAACATACCTGGGATTGAAGGTAGACCCATAGAAAATGACCATTGACGATGGTTGATGATAGAAACAATGAAATTGCATGATGATTCACCATTGTGTTGATAGTGGCAGCCTCCAACAATGAATTTGGTATACATTTATTCATTCTCCTTTGATCATTGTTGTGTTTTTAATCACATTGTAAACAGGTGCATTTTTGGTAGCAGCCAACACCCTTCATTTGTTGAGCTTCATTTGATGAGTTTGCATTTGATTGTTAAAAGGTGGAGTTGTAAGAAACCCTTTGACATCTAATTTTGTCTTTAAAATGGATTGATTTGAGGAAATTTTAGAGTTATTTAACACTCTAATCCTCTCTTCTATCTAAAATAAAGTCACCACTAACACAGAATCTTTGCAGTCTGTTGTAACAAGCTTGAAAATTTCACAAGCCAAAGAAGAATTGTTGCATACGCATACTCATGTTCTTCACGATGCAATTGAGCGAAAGAATCTTCGGCAACATTATGAACTAGTCCTTGTTTAGAACAAATGTCTTTTCGAAGAAGATGATGATGTTGATTCATACGAACAACTAGTGCAACAACAACTCAATGAGACAACCCCAAATTCAAGTATAAATGATGTTCAACTTTCTTTTTCCAAGCAGATCATCAGACCTTGGAAAGAAATCAGAAATAACAAGAAAAAATTTGGTATTGGATATGAAAAGGATGTCACCTTTCATAATCTAGATTACACCAAACCGATCAAGTTCCAGAGTGTTGGATTTATACAAGATGTTTCACATTCACCTGCTTCAGTTCAAGCGCATATTCAAAAACACCAAAAATTTTAGCGAGTTTGCCACATGGAATATCATTGTTTTGATCTTCATCCTTCTAAGCATTGTGGACAACACAATAATCATTCAGAAGGATGTTCCAAATGCAATAAATCTGCAAGATTGAATAACCACTATGGGTGGATCACTTCTTGGTGATGGTCATCAATAACCAAGAAGATATCTCAATCATACTATAGAATTCATTTTCGATTATTGACACATCTTGCAGTAGAGAGATTTGAATCTTCTCACCTTGTACCTGACAGGGGGGAACAACATCAACAATTGAAAATCATGCTTCGAGTTTTGAAGTCCCATCAATCGAGTAGTAAGTTACAAGTAAGCCTGAAAAGCGAGCGTGATTGGTTTGTGGTTTTCTTTAAACCACCTCTTAGTAGAAGACTTACGACTTCTATTAGACAAAAAATTATGGTTATCTTTAAACTAGCATTCGAGAGCACTTCCAATTAGTAGAAGACACTAGCTTCTGAATTCTAGCTAACTTAGGAAATGTTACGAGAACCATTGAGCCTAGAGCAGGGTTCCAGAGTTTGTGGTCATCCTTAAACCACCAAAATGGTTTGTGCTATTCCTTAAACCACCACCTCCATTTAGTAGAAAACATCAACTTCTTCTATTCATTCGGTTTGTGGTCATCCCAAAACCACTAGGTTCAGAGAGCACATCCAGCCATTAGCAGTTGCACACTTGCAGATTTCAACTGTCCACTTTCAAATTTCATCTCTCACCTTGGACTCATATAGTCCCCTTCCGCTTAAGGGGGGGAATGTTGGAGACCTAATCCGCTAGGGTTATGGTATTAGTCACTTATGTAGGAATGTGAAAGGTCAAGTGATTGTAACAGACGTCGGGATTCCAAGAGACATATTAGAATACAAATCCAAATGTCAACATCAATGTATTTATATATGTATCATATTAATGATAATATGCACTTCACATTTATCTTTCTCGTGTGTCTAACAAAATTCTTAGTGAATATTTTTCCAAAATATCAATCAAGAGTTTGGGTGGAGAATCCAAAATATTAACCAAGAGTTTCTTTAAGAATTTGGAAATCCTGATTTGATTTCAATTTCTCGTCTGAAAAAATAAACTCTCGGTTGAGAAATATATATATCCACTAAAAATAGTATCCAAGAGATTAAAAATATCTCATCTAAGATAATTTGTTGACTTTTTTCTCGATTAGAAAATGAAATTTCCCCTCCCTCACCACTCCTCATTCCAAAAAGTGCTACCCATTTTTCCTTTTTCACCCTATAAAAACTCTTGCATTCATATTCCAAGAATAGTTATTAACTTGGAAATATTTTCTTATCTCAAGATGCTAATCCTCATCGCCTTGTCTAGACTTATCCCTACCTTTCAATTGTAGGTGGATTTTCCTTCCAAAATTGTTCCTACAAGTTATCTCTAAGAGGTGTCTTGCTCCTATGACCACTGGGAGAAGATTATGTATTTCTTAATGAGTCATTAGATGTATATGACTCAACAATGGAGTAGTCAGAGAGAAATGGTTTGTATGTCCCATCCTAAGAAGTTATTTTTTCACTTTGAGAATTATGTTTGAATGAATTATAGAGTTTCCTTGGGTCCCACTAGCATTATTTGAATTATGGCCATGCTACAGTTTCCTTTATATAGTTATCAAACTTTGAATCATTGTAGCATTAAGCCATCTTTGCTCTTCTTGAGCTTCAATTACCTTTCATTCAATGGTCTACAACTTTGGAGTTCCACCCTCAAGCTCGTGAATCCTTGCAATATCTGGAGGAGCCTCTTGATTTTTACATCCATTGGACTCTATTTTTGCATTTTCAGCGTGCGGATATTCATCTATGGCATTTGTTTCAAAATCACAAGGGTTTTTTGCATCCTCCATTATGA
Organism: Picea abies; assembly: GCA_900067695.1. Classification (NCBI taxonomy): domain Eukaryota; kingdom Viridiplantae; phylum Streptophyta; class Pinopsida; order Pinales; family Pinaceae; genus Picea; species Picea abies. The sequence continues at coordinate 1,898 of CBVK0100410564.1, read as the reverse complement.
CGATTTTTTGGTCCAACCAAGACCAAGGCTTTGTTATTTCAATTATTCTAGGAAATAAAAAAGGTCTTTGCAAGAATCAAATCCCAATGTCCTTCCCCTTTGAAAGAGATTTCCAATAGCAATAATTTTATTAAATTATTATGTCGGAGTTAGGGGTTATGAGTTCTAGAAAATCATTACCTATTATATATTTCCAACTTTGTTGTAGCTTTTGATAACCTAATTGAACTGCAAGAATTGTGCACAACAACGATTCTATTAAATAACAACAACAATAACAAAATTGTCATCATAGTAATTCTACTATGACTTTTTGGCCCTGTTTGTAATAATCAAATGTAATAAAAAATAAGTGCCTTACCCATTTTCCATTGTTAACTTAAGAGATTTTTTCATGTGGTTTTTCAATTCTCAAGGGACACTGTGGAGGTCAAGGGGACGACAACCCAACCATGGAGTGAGTAGTATGCACAACAAATTAAAGTTACAACCATCAAGAGAATATTTCACCATAATCCCAACTGAGAATATCTCTAATGGAGACCCATCATTATTTAAATGTATGCATGATGTTACAATAAAATACGATGGAATATATAAACGTGGAATAACAAGAACTCCTTGCAACAAATGTTGTTGTTCCTAATTAAGCTAAAGCAAACGTAATGGTTACTTCACCTTAGCATCCATAATAATAAGGATGAATCCATATATTCCATGAGGAATCAATAATTAATATTTATTATTCATTGATATGATATGAGATACAATGACGTGCATATACATACATGTAGGGATGATAAGTCATGTCTTTGGAAAAGGTCATGACTTATAATAATTACATATAATAAATATATAATAATTATTTATGTGACTACTCATTACAAAATGATTTATACACTATTATATATGAGTAATATACTTTATGTATATTACAAGTCTTCCCCCCTTAAAAATGTTTTGTCCTCAAATCATATGCAATGGAAAGAGTTATGTTTTTGTCATAGCATGCAACGCCTTCAAATGATTCAAGGTTCTTGAAACTGTGATAATTGATGATACAATATGACATGGTATTCTAAGTGTAGAGTAGAATTGTCAAAGTGTAAGAGGATTTGGCCACCCTAATTTGATCTTCCCCAAAATTGTGTGGCAATGTGTTCTGTGATTTGGAAAATGATAAGATTCCACACTTGAGCTTCTCTTCAATATAACATGGTGTTTATTAGCTTTTCATATTGATTTCATTTTTGGTTACTTTGTTGAGTAGTATGATGAATTTTATAATTTGGATGACAATAAGACATCCTTGCATCTTACATCTTATTTTTGGAAACCTTGTCTTTTGATACCTTTGATGATATGTTGGTCGATAAGATTTCATTTGGATTTGTATCAGTTTCTTCCATATTATGGGTTTTTACAACTAATGACTTTTTTATTTCAACGAAGTTAGTCATTGTTTTTATATCAATCTATGAATTCTTGTTGGTAAGTTGTTTTAGTGTTTCTTGTTGCGACTTCTCTTCATTCTTCAACTTCTTGATTTATGTTAGTATAGTTTTATTATGATTTCTCAAATGAAAAAATTTATCGACTTTATTTCCAATAACTTTGTCAAATTCTTTTTGCATCTTTAGCATTGACTTTTGATAATCTTGAAGGATTACCTTTGAGATATTTTTAAGGAATTCTGATATTACTGAATCTAACTCCAATGTAATGTCTTGTAATACTACATTCTTCTTCTTACAGGAGAATTTAAAAACTTATTTTTCATGTTTAAGATGAAATTCCCCAAAGTTTCTATCCAGAGTGAACCCAAAATTATGCCATCGTCGTTGCTCCACAAGGATTTAATAGTGAATTGTGATACAAAAGTATAATCTCCAATGTTC
>CBVK0100410563.1:0-12441 GCA_900067695.1 Picea abies | reverse complement strand
ATAATGAATATATAGCTAATTACCATGGGACGATATTCATTCGATCCGCCATCAATGTGCCCATATTTCCTACAATGTTTTGTAGTTGTTTCTATTAAAATTCTTACGGGACATATGAGGCAACATTTTTTGCAAGGGAAATAACATCTACCATCACCCTTTTCACCCACTTTACTTTTTCCCCACCTCTAATTATATTCGGCGACATTCTTCCGCACAACTCCCGCACAAAAATACCCTTTTTGAACCGTTGTTGTTATAGCAATATTGTCGCAACATCTCTAATTCGTAAAATATTTATAGGTCACTGTCGTCGCAATTGCGACGAACATTGACCAAATCAATGTTAACTTTGTCAAAGAGTATAACGGTCATAATGGTCATATCGTTGCTCTTGAGATGAAAGTTGACCAAATCAATTTTGACTTTGTCAAAGAGTATAACGGTCAATATGGACTTTCTCAAATAGTGTAACGGTCAATAGTTATCGTCGATCTTGCGTCGAATTCACAAGTTCGTCGAAAGAGAGATGACCATTCACTATCTTCATGATCGTCGCAAAAGAGACGAACGTTTCATTCTGTCGAGAGAGCGACGAATACGGGATGGATTTATAACAAAATTGAAAAATTGAACTTTTTCTCTTGAATTTTGCGACGAAAGGGTACTTTCATTGCAAGTAGTTGTCGCAAATTTTTCAATATGTAGTAGTGAGAAAATATTCAAACTACAACTAAGAATGAATTCTCACCATTAAAATAACTATGAAACAATTGAATATGAATAAGAGCATCACATCAAACACATGTGAGATATTCTCATTGAGATAAAATCAACCACATCATGGACACATATCTTTTACCTTAGAAACCCAAATGGGAAAACCAACATTCAATGGGTTCTTAGTGCTCTTATTTCGACAATATCTCATTACAATACAAAGCATGATTCTTTGTGCATTCTCCTCTCTTTGTCCAACAATCGAAAAAAGGACCTTTAATAGTGAAGTTATAAGAAGAAATGGGGAGAGATGGGGTAATGAGAAGGCTAACATGTTTGACCTTTCATTTCCCATTCTCCTGTGTTTTCTCTCCTATTTTCATTTTATTTTTTTATTTAATTCTTGTTTTTCCTCTCTTTTATCTAATTTACCTTTACATTTTCATTGTCTTCAATATTTTATATAATCTTATTAATTACTGAATTTCACTTAGGTACTGACTCTTACAACCATTTTCTTGGTTTGGAACCATTTTGGATCACATCTTTCCATTAAGAGGATTTTTGTTCTACAAAAGCTTCAAGGAAACCAATCTGGATCAATATGTTTATGTCTGATTCTCTAAAACATGGCTCTAACTTTGGCTACTAGCTATAGGGGTAAAATCATGAATGTGGGTAACACTTTCGTGAGAGTTGGGTCACGAAAATTGCTAATGTCCATTTTTCGGTCGAACCCATTAACTTCTTTTTCCAAACAAATCACACAAAGTTTCGAACGAAATATTTTTTCAGTCGAAAGTTAAATCTAATGGCACACAAAGCACCAAAATGGATGGACGCAGAAAATTTAATGAAAAGTTAGTCTTTCCATTAAAACTAGAGTTTGGCCAAAAAAAACTAACGTTTGACAGAACTATTAGATCTATAAATACAGATCTAGCTATAGCTCTAGCTTGTGGCTCTCACTACTATATCTAGTTCTTGCTATGTCTCTAGCTCCTGGATCAATTGTTCCCACAATGCAGAAGTTTTCTCACTGACTCTCAACTTTGATCAATCTTTAGATTTGAACTCTATCATCAAAATTCATTCTCATATTTAGCATATAAGTCTCTTACATTCTTATACTTCGAGATGGTTTACCTTGGTAGTTAATGAAGCCAAGTCAAATATGGGTTTTCTTGTTCAATGTGATACCGAAAAGTTATTCCATCATGTAGGAATTCCACAAGAGGTTTGCATAGATACATCCAGACATAAATGGAGTTTTTTGACATCTCATCCTTGGGCGCAGCCTATCGATATGCCATCAAAATCGAGCAGAAGTTGAAACAAAACATGCGAAAGTTTGGGTCTGGGAACCCCTCACAACATAAGCAAGGCAAGGGAAGCCTCAACCCACAGAACAAAGGATAGAACAAAGATGGGAAACCTCAGGATAACTAGGCCAAGCCACAAGAAAAGAAGGACAATGATAAGATGAAGAAAGATACTAGGAAGTGGTGCAACTTCCATAAGAGCCCCTAGCATAACACTATTGATTTTTGCTCAAAGAAGTCATTGGTGGTTGCGGTAAAATCCTCTAAATCAGATGCGAGTTCTTCTAAATTTGATTCAGAACTATAAAATGGGAGGCAGATCATTGGCGTGGAAACCAATGCCACTGTTGATACTACTAAGATCCATCTCTATGAACCTGATGAGCCAGAGGAAGGCGAGAACCTATTTAATTCACATATGTCGGTAAAGGGAACTCTGGTGCACTTCATCATTGATATCGGTAACCAGAAGAACCTCATATTAGTAGAGGTCGTCAAGCAGCTAGCCCTGCCAACAATTCCACACCCGCAGCTGTACACCATCAGATGGCTCCATCAAGGAAGCGATATTTGCATCATCCAACAGTGTCTCCTGTCGTACAACATAAAGCCATTCAAAGATGAGGTATTGTGTGTTGCTGATCCCCTTGAAGTTTGTGATTTTATTTTGGGCCAACTTTATTTATGGAAATGTCATGTTGTATATGAGTCTAGGCCTCAAAGTGTTATTATTACTTTGAATAGAAAATTGTACAGGATACCCAAGGTAGTCCCACCTAGTGTTATTTCCTTGATCTCTTCCAAGAAATGCAAGAAGATCATTTCTCAGACTGATAATTTTGACTTCTTCATGATTCGCTCTCAAAGTGAGCGAAAGGTTGCAGCCACATCCATGACCTTCGCAGTCGACCTTTCCATGTAGTATAAGTAAGTGGATAAGGTCGTGGAAGAATAAAAAAACATATTCTCATCACCTAATAGGGTACCTCTGCACTGTCAATTCAAGAATCCCATCGTTCTGACCCTGATGCACCACTAACCAATAGGTCAGTCTATTGCTTCTCTCTACTAGAAAATGAGGAGACAAAGCATCAGATCCAAGAATTGCTCCACAAGGAGCACATCCGACCTAAGTCATCACCTTGTGGATACCCATTCGTGTTGGTGCAGAAGAAAGATAGGACTCGGTGCCTTTGCATTAATTCTTGGACCCTAAATAAAATCACAGTCAGGAACTGGTATTCGATTCCTCGAATCGATGATCTCCTTGATCAGCTCAAGGGAGGAAAATACTTTAGTAATATTGATTTGAAGTCTGGCTACCATCAAGTCCCAATAGAACCGATAGATATATGGAAAACTTCCTTCAAGTCAAAAGAAGGTCTTTTTGAATGGCTAGTCATGCCCTTTGGTTTGACAAATTCTCCAACAACTTTCATGAGGATGATGGACGATATATTACAACATTTCACTAATTCTTTTGTAGTGGTGTATCTGGATGAAATCCTCATCTACAACAAGACTTGGGTACAATACTTACAACATATTCAATAGGTTTTGCACACTTTGCGGCAACATAAGCTATATGCCAACTTGGAAAAATGCTACTTCGGCATGGAAAAGGTCTAGTACCTAGGCTACATTGTTGATGCACATGGTGTGAATTTTTATCCAACCAAGATCCAAGTCATCCTAATTGGCCATCCCCAACCATGCTCATTGAGCTTCGAAGATTCTTAGGCCTTGCCAATTTCTATCAAAGGTTCATGTTGGGATTCTCCCATATTGCATGGGCCCTCAGCCAAATAACTAGAGGTAGTGGTAAGGAAAAATTTGTGTGGGGCCTGTCCCAACAGAAAGAGTTCGATGATTTGAAGCAGTGCTTATGCTTCACCCTAGTTCTTTCATTTCCTAACCTACAATGACCCTTTGAGATCGAGACATATGCTTTAGACTATGTTGTGGGTGTAGTCATCACTCAGCATGGCCGCCCTGTGGCCTATCATAGTGAGACACTATAAAATTACATATGTAAGTGCCATGATTACGACAAAGAAATGTACTCCATTGTGAAATTCTTTCACTAGTGGAGGCATCACATTCTCGGGAACGAGACATTCATTCACATTGATCATAAGTTGTTGCAGTTCATGCAGACACAAGGAAAATTGCAGAATGACTGCCATCAAAAGTGGTCCACATATTTGCAGTAGTTCCACCTCAACATCAAGTATAAAACATGAAGTACCAACCAATTCATTTATTTCCTCAATCAACCTCTAGTCGCGACACTCACCACAATGCTCGATTCTTGCAGCCACAAGACCTCCAGATGGCCCCAACTCTATGAAATAGATCCTAACTTCGCCAACACCTACCATATGTTGGACACAAACACATATGTCACTAATTTCCATCTTCAAGACAGGATGTTGTTCCATATGGGCCATCTATGTGTTCTGTTAGCACTAGAAGTCACCTATGGATTGCGACAAAGGTAAGTCCAATACCCATCAGTTTTATGTCACAATGAATAAATTTAAGGGGGTCTAATGGATGTAGACTCAGGATAATATTGCTTTAACTCGGAAAAATGGGTTGATATGTGAGAACATGTGAGGTTTTGATCTAACTTCAGTCAGTAAGTGGGTGAGTAGGATGAAGAACTTGAGGAGAAAATGTAGAGGTCTATTATGGACATCTAGTCTTCCAACAACCCAAGGAGGAAAATCTTCAAATACAAGATCCTCTTGAATCCAAAACTTGAGGAAAATAAAGACACTATAACAATACTACAATCAAACATACATCACAATATGGTTACAACAACTTGACTGGATCATCTATGCTCGAGCCTTCAGTATCAGAAGAAAAAGAGATGAAAATAAAGTTGACTGTCATTAAACAAGAAGTCTCAAATGACAATAAGTAACCAAAGAACCAGATGCTTCATTAAAAATTTAAAAATCAGGAGCGTAGCTCAACCATCAACCCTAGAAAAATATCAAAACTAACTATTTATACTTAGAACAACTCACTCCCACCATGAGTGTGCTCTGGTCATGACATTCAAGGCTCGACGTCTGCATCTTCCTCTATCAGGTTGCACTTGCATTCTTCTGTTAGACACAAGATCAAGTCATTGGTCTTTGCAAGAGCATCCATTGCTAGGGGGACTTTGGGCTAATAGTCTACCTCCACGACCATCTTTTCCATGCTTTCCATTTATGGGATGAAACAAAGTTTCAACCACCTCCCCCATTTCCATTAACTACTTTCATTAAACAAGATTGGGATGAAATCTAACACCCATTAATGCTCCAGGAGATGTCCACGACTCTGTCAAGTCAATACCGGTGCCTCACGACCACGCAGATCTTCCTCTGTGAATAATACGAGCACCCTAGGCTTTTAGTGCGGCTCCTCCCCATCGCTTCATGTGACCTGGGGATTCCTATGTGAAATTTTTGGATTTCACATTTTGAGAATCTTCACTCTCCTTGATTCCAAATATCCCAATGCTTGAATCTATGAAATATCCCATCCATACCGACGGTTGGATTTTCTTTGGAATTAACAGCCAGGATGCTTCCTCAAGGACCTCCATCGCTCCATAGGTTCTTACCCATCTTTATGGCCCTATTTCCCTATAACCACGGGTTGTGATCGTGGTCCCAACTCCTGGGTGCTTCACGACTTCGCGTTTCACAAGTTTGTGTTGTGCTCCATGCTAAAGCCTCTGAGTCGTGAAATCATGATTTCTCAGATCAAGTGCCACGTGTTCCTTTGAATCGGACGGACCGGATGAATATTGATGTTTCGAGACTTTGGGATTTCGACATTTTGGGACTAAGGAAATCTGCACATTCCGCACTTCAACTTTCCCGAAATGACTTTCTCCACAATTTGGATCGGGTGCCACACGTCCTGTTGGATCAGGTGGCTCCTACTGACTTCGAACTTCGGGAGTTCAGATCCTTTACAAATAAATTCAACAACGTTTCGAAGTCCCGATTCCCACACTTATCATTCATCTTCAATCTCTGATCCTTGACACGAAAATTCCTTTACCAAACTGAAATTTCTCACTCGCTTGATTTAAGACCATATCAAACCACTCTAAGTGTTGTGCTTGTGCTCACTACTGTGGCCTGTGTAAATAAATACTTGGAAAACCCATGTTTTGGGGGGAAGAAAAAGGATCGATGACAGAGGTAGAGAGGGTGGTGATTAATCCATAGAAAATGAAAACTTGGGTCCGAGACTTCTCAAAAAGGATTACACAAAACAAAAGGTTGCTCAAACAATCGAGGACAAACATAGATCAAATTACAAGCCGAAAGGGAAAAAACTTAAGGTTTGGTCGGCGAAAAGGAGAAAGGAAAAAAAAAAATATAGACTTAGGTAGAAACTACCAACCCACAAGACTTTGACAAGTTTGTGTGATAACATTTGGCTCCACAGGGGATGGCATGCTCCCTGCGAGCTGCCAAGAAAAAATAGTTACAGTTCCTTATCTTTGGGTTATGGAGTCTCTTATTGAAAATGAAAAAACTAAAAACTAAATAAAATAGGAGTGGTATTTACAGAGGTGGAATTCTGGTTACGGCCTAAACAAAATATTTCTTCAAAAAATGCCCATTTACAGGGCTACCAAAAACTTCACCACCCTCCAAATTCTGCAACCTATAAGTATTGTTCGGGAACACCTCAGAGATATTGAAGGGCCCAATCCAGAGGGATTCAAATTTACCATGCATTCCCTTGTCCTGTTTAGGTGCATCCCATTTGAGTACTAGATCTCCCAGTTGGAAATCCTCTTTTCTCACCTTTATGTCAAAAGCTTGCTTGATTTTCTGTTGATGTTCATGCGCTTTGTACAGTAGCTGCTCCCTAGTCTACTGCACTTCTACCAGTTGTTGAATTCTTATGATCATATCATCAGGCTCCCCTTGGTAGTCTTGGAAGAATTTTTCCACTGGCAAGGCGAGCTGAGAAGGAAAAATGGCCTCAACTCTGTACACAAGCTGAAAAGGAGAGACACCTAAGGAACTCTTTGTTGTCACTCTGTTATCCCACAAAGAAAACTTGAGATTTGAATCCCACGATTTCTTGTAGTCCTCTAGTAGTCTTTTAATAATTTTTATAAGGCTCTTGTTAGAGGACTCTACCAGTCCATTCCCTTGGGGATAGTAAGGAGTTGAGTGAACTAGTGAAAATCTAAATTGTTCACAAAACTTAATCAAGGGTTCGTCTTTGAACAATGCAACGTTATCAGTGACAATTCTTTTCGGACATCCTAACCTCGCTATAATATCTTCCAGAAAACCAACGATTACTTTGTGAGAAGCACTTCTCATGGGCATAGCTTCTATCCATTTGGTAAAGTAATCAGTGGCGGTCAATATCCACCTTTGCTATCCACTTGAAGTAGGATGAATTTCCCCAATAAAATATAGGCCCCACTACTGAAAGGGTCTCGAAAACACCACATGATTCAATGGAAAAGACTTGAGTTGTTGCTTCCCATAGAATTTCTAACATTTGATACAGGCTCTGATTTTTGCACAGACATCAGTGAATAGGCTAGGCCAAAAGTATCCAGCCCTGAGAATTTTATAGGTTATAGTTCTCCAGAAGTGATGTCCCCCACATAAGCTGTCATGAAAATCAAACATGATATTATGGGCCTCCTCTGGGTCTAAACATCTCAGAAGCACTCCTAGAGGGTCTTTCCAGTACAATACCTGATCAATAAGGCAACAATTAATTGCTTTGAGCTTTAGATATCTTGTCTTTTTTTTCCCCATTCCATCAGGAGATTGTAAATTTTGCAGAAAAATATAATATCTTTGTACCAGATCCATTCTGCCAATGGAGGGTTGTACCTAGAATTTTTATCAGTCAATTCAGTTTGATGATTTTCTGAGCAAGTGTTGATGAAATTAACCCCCAAATATTTACAATTAGACTCAACCAATATCTTGGCTAAACCTTTGCTTTTAACTAGCTTGGTGGGCTTTATTTTCAGATCGAATTCAAGGATTTTGGCAATCCACTTGCTTTTTCTCTCGTCTATGTCAGGTTCAATGAGAATGTCCTTCATAGAAGCTGGAGGAACATAGGAAATGATCTTTGAATGAAAAACATAAAATCTGAAAGATTTGAGAGATTTCACCAAGGCATAGGCCTATTTCTCCATGATGTCATATTTCACCTCAACATCTCTCAGTGCCCTGCTGAAAAAGGCAATGGGCTACCCCAACCCTTCTGTATTCTTTTGCAATAAAACAGTTGCTACTGTGTCAAAAGAGGCAAAGGATAAAATCAGAAAATATTTGGAGTAATCTAGACTGATAAGCACAAGTTCCTCAGTCAGAGCCTTCTTTATTTGGTCGAAATAATTCCTGTACTCAGTATTCCATTTTACTTCATTCCCCTTCCTGAGCATGTTTGTAATATGCTTTACTAATTCAACAAAATTCAAAACAAATCTTCTCAGAAAATTAATTTTTCCTAGGAAATACTGGACTTCCTTCTTGAATCTAGGAAGCGACAAGGTTTGGATAGCTTTTACCTTGGATGAATCAATTCTGACCCCCTCAGTCGATACTATGTGCCCCAACAATTTTCCCTCCTTCATGGAAAATAGAGATTTTTTGGGATTCAGGGAGAGACCGAATTTTCTACATTTCAAGAAGAAATTTCTCAAATGATAAAAATGCTCTTTATCAAATCTGGAGAAGATTGCAATGTCATCTAGATATATGACCACAAATTTATCCTTTTTCTCCAATGAAGACGATGTCCATAGCTCCCTAAAAAATTTTCCCTGCATTCATCAATCCAAAGGGCATCTTAGCACACATGAATGTGCCCCAAGCAGTGGTGAAGGCTATCTTTCTCTGTCTTCAGGCAGGATGGAAATCCAATTATAGCCAGAAAATCCATCAATCATGAATATCCTAGATGCACATGTCACCCTTTTCAATATGTGTTCCATATTTGGCAAAGGATAATTGTCCTTCTTGGAGCTTCTATTCAGGTTCTAGAAATCCACACACAGTCTGATTTCCCCATTCTTCTTCCTCACTGGGACTAGTTTGGCCACCTACTCAGAATATCTCAAAGGGACAATGATTTGGGCATCCAACAACTTCTTTACCTCTTTCTCCATAATAAGCAGCAACGTAGGATTTATTTGTCTTAATTTCTGCCTGAATGTTTTGGCCTCCTCCTTCAGTGGGATCTTATGCTCAATGAAACTCATGTCATATGTTCTTAGGTCTTCATAGGTCTAGGCAAACACATTAGCAAATTCCCTTAATAACTCAGTAGGATTACCTAAATCGAGCAATAAATCAGTCATCATGGTGGTAGTTGATCGTCTTTCCAAGTATGCTCATTTCTATGCTATTAAAAACCCATTTACAACCTCCATTGTGGGTCAAATTTTCATGGATCAAGACTTCAAGCTTCATGGCATACCTCATTCTATTGTTTTTTATCGAGATCCCACTTTCACCAGCAATTTTTGGCAAGAAATGTTCAATCTACAAGGCAACCAATTGCATTTCAGAACAAATTATCATCCTTGGAATGATGATCAAACTGAAGTTGTCAAAAAATGTTTGGAAACATATTTGAGGTGTTTTTCATAGGAAAGGCAGCATCAATGGGCTCAATGGTTTCCACTAGTTGAATGGTGGTACAACACTTCTTACCATACAACTACCCGCATGACTCCTTTCGAAGTAGTACATGGAAAAAAACCAACTTCAATTCTCTCATACTTTCCAGGTGTCTCAAAGTTCCACGCAAATGACCAAACACTTACAGTTTGAGAGGCTATTCTCCGTACCCTCAAAGATAATTTGGTCATGGCCTAGAATCGTATGAAGAAATAGGCAGATCAAGGTCACTCTGAACATTAATTTGTAGAGGGAGATCATGTGTTTCTTCGACTGCAACCTTATAAGAAGAATTCCCTCAAGGCTGACCATTATCAGAAACTGGGGCCCAAATTTTATGGTCCTTATATCATTTTCAATTGTGTGGGACAGGTGGCCTATAAGTTAGCTTTTCCCAATCATTCTAAGATCCATCCTATTTTTCATGTTTCCTGCTTAAAGAAGGTGGTTGGAACTAAGTTCCAAACTCAAACCAACCTTCCCGAGTTGGATGAAGAAGGATCCATTTGGTTACAAACACAACCAGTTTTGGACCAACATGAGCATCATCTGCATCAGTGCACCATCAAGGAAGTGTTAGTCCATTGGAAATATACAACTCCAGTAGATGCCACTTGGGAACCAGCTACCATTCTACAACAATTTCCTCATATCAAGCCTCGAGGACAAGGATGTTTTTAAGGGGGAGGAAATGTTAGAGACCTAACCCATCACATAGGTAGAATAATATATTTCCATGTAATAAAGGCCAATATTTATAAGTCATAGCAATAAGGAAGAATAATTCAAATGTAAGAAGACCTAATAGAAGCTTCCGCTTTGAGAAGGATCTTCCTCTAGATTGTTCTTTTGGATATACATATTTAGTATAAATAGGAGTATAGGGTATGAGAATTTTTGTCTTGGATAATATTCTAATAGAGCTCTACTCTGCTGGAGGTTTCCCCCTCGAAGAGGAAAGTGAACATTGCTCTCAGTGATAAAAGTGCTCTTTCTGGTGTTATTTTGGTATTATTTTGGTATTATTGTGGCATTGTTTTGGTTATATCATTGTTTCTCTGCCATTTCTAGATAATTATTTATGTTCTGCATGCTATTTTATATATAGAACACTACAACTTGGTGAGCTTGGTATCCAGCAGTGACCAGAGGCTCGAAAAAATGTGTTGAGGAATCGACTATCCCGATATTAGATAATGGTTTGTGGGATCCCAAAGTGTACCCATACTCGTTCAAATAAGAGATTGGCAGTGGCCTCCACTAGGATGCTCTTCTTGCAAGCGACCATAATAGCCATCCTGTAAAAGTGATCAACAACCAAATAAACATAGTCATTTCCCCGCTTGGTGGATGGAAGGCCCGATATGTAGTCCATTGAGATGGATTCCTAGGGCCTGTCAGGAGTAGGTAGAGCAGTGTATAGTCCTTGTTTCTTAATGGACGGTTTGGCAATAACATAGGTAGTGCAGGACCATATATACTTGCTGACATCATGTCGAAGTTTCAGCCAGTAGAAATGTCGTTGCAACACTGCCACTGTCTTTTCCACGCCGAAGTGTTCGGCCACCCCAATGTAGTGGGCTTCCCAAATCAGCTTTGCTTGCTCGCTTGATGGAACATGTTATCGTACAAACTTGTCAGAGTCTTGTGGGTTGGTATTTTCTACCTAAGTTGGTAGTTTTTCCTTTCCTTTCTCCTTTTCGCCGACCAAACCTTAAGTTTTTCCCCTTTCGGCTTGTAATTTTCTCTGTGTTTTTCTTCGATCGTTTGAGCGACCTTTTGTTTTGTGTAATCCTTTCTGAGAAGTCTCGGCCCCAAGATTTCATTTTCTCTGGATTAATCACCGCCCTCTCTACCTCTGTCATCGATCCTTTTGCTTTCCCCCCAAACACGGGTCGTCCAAGTATTTATTTACACAGGCCACATCAGTGAGAACAAGCAAAACACTTAGAGTGGTTTGATAAGGACTCAAATCAAGTGAGAGAGAAAGTTCAGTTTGGCAAAGGAATGTTCATGTCAAGGCTCAGAGATTGATGAAGAATAATAAGCATGGGAATCAAGAGTTCGGAATGTTGTTGAACTTATTTGTAAAGGATCTGAACTCCTAAAGTTCGAAGTTAGCAGGAGTCGTCCAATCCAATAGGACGCATGGCACCTGATCTGAATCATGGAGAAAGTCATTTCTGGAAAGTTGAAGTGAGGAATGAGTAGATTTCCCAAGTCTCGAAATGTCGATATTTGTCTGGGTCGTCCGATTCAAAGGGACGCATGGCACCTGATCTAAGAAATCGTGATTTCATGACTCAGAGGCTTTATCATGGAGCACAACATAGACTTGCGAAACACGAAGTCACGAAGCGCCCAGGAGTTGTGCCCACAATCACAACCCATGGTTATAGTGGAAACGGGTCCATAAAGATGGGTAAGTGCCTATGGAGCGATGAGCAGTGGAGGTCCTCGAGGAAGCATCCTGACCATTAATTCCAAAGAAAATTCAACCGTCAGTCTCAATGGGCTATTTCATAGATTCGAGCATCGGGATATTTGGAATCAAGGAGAGTGAATATTCTTGAAATGTGAAATCCCAAAATTTCACATAGGAAGCCCCAGGTCATGACCCAAGGTCTTGTTATCACCCTACAAGTTATAGGATCAACTGGTGACTGGAATATTATCTGTCTCTAGTGTTTTTGTTGACAAATGATTTT
>CBVK0100410562.1:0-12442 GCA_900067695.1 Picea abies | reverse complement strand
CTTAGCAGCACAAGGAGTGTGCGAGAGTGGACTTGTTCTAAGTCCATAAGTTTAGAAGAGAAATCCCAAGAAGAGCACGCATAGAGAAAACCTTTCTAGGTTTATGAGTTGACAAAACTCAAGAGGGGAAGAGTTTCTATAACGTAGACAAGATCCAAAGGGAACTAGGCTTGCAAGAGAATCATTGAAGGTCGAGTCCTTCAAGCATCAAAAATATTCCAAGGGGAAGGAAGAAGCGCAAGCTCAGGAGCGAGCTACGACTATCGTTGGATTGGCACTGGGAGGAAAGATCTGGACTCGTCAAGTCCCGAAAGCATCAAGACTATCCATTCTGGAGGACAGGTGGCAGAGATCTGGATCATCTCACGAATTTGGGTATCATGAGTGGGGAGGCAGAGTTCTTTGCATTTCAAACCCCCGAGTCACGAGATCGTGATTCGACCTGAACCATCGATCGAGGAGGAAGGAGAACCATGATATTTGGCACCTCAGTACATCGTGTATCGAGGTTTTAGAGGGTGAATGAGTTGCACCTTGATCACTGAAGTCGTGAAGTGATAAGAATTGAGGGCTCATGTGAATACGTGTCACGACATCTAGGTGGGGACCGTGAGGTTGATAGGTGGCCCAAATATAGAGCACACAGAAAAGGTGAAAGAAGGTGCTAGGTGGCATACACATGTCACCGTGGAAGGAGTCATCCTATTGTTGATTTATCGTGCTTTGGGATTTTGCAAAGGATGAGCACGAGGTCATTTTAAAAAGGAGGAGCACGAGGGCTCAACACTCCAAATCATGAAGTTGCAAGTTGCGAGGGGTGCTAGAGTTAGGCCCTGGCCGAGTGGTCACTTGTAAAGGCACTAACAAGGAGGATCCATACCCATATCGCATCTCAGGTATCAGTGTTTGGAGAAAGAGGAGTCGAGGGCCTTCAACTCACTAACTCATGATATCGTGAGTCACGAAAAGTGCTTGCACTAAGGCCCAGTTGTGGTCACATGGAGACATAAGGCTTGCGCCTGGTGTTAAGTTGTGCAAGGTGGGTTTTTATGAAGGACCTGTGGATCGAATTCATGAGGTTCCAATAGGGACCCGAGGGAGCCGATTCAGCTCGAAGTGATGAAAGAATGATCCTGAGAAGATCTCGACTCGAGGGTCGGGGGTCATGCCATAAAAAAGGGAGGTGTTTTATTAGTTTGAAGGATGATTGGACGAGATCCACTTGTGGAGAAACCAAGCCTTTCCTAGCCACTAGATCTCAGAAAGTATCATGAGAGATACCACCGAAAGTCCTTCGAACTTTGCGAGTTCAGTAAATTTCATTCGAGGAGGGTGTAGGTGTCAAAACTCCCGAATTTTTGAAGATCAAAAATCCTATGGAGTGTTGACTTCAGTGGACACATGTCAGTGGATCATCGTGGTTTCGTAATCCCGACAGTTCGGGAGGAGGGTGACAAGTGTTTGAAGTTGAAAATACTTGAAGGTTGAAGCCTGGAGTGGATCATAACCACTTATCCCAAGGGACACATGGATCATCGGGAAGTGAGCCTTGTCACTTTGGAGTTTGACTCTTTAGATGTTTGGTGGGGTTGTGCATTGAGAAGGATCGAAGTAATAAGTAAGCGCAAGTCATTGATCTGGATGAGGAGCTTCAGTCGTTCAATCAATTATCTATATTTCGGTGTTTGAAAAAGTGTAAGTCATAGAGGGTAATACCCCTAAATCCTAAAATCCAAAATAAATTCTGATTCGTAGATTTCATCCTAACACAGGTGTCGTTGATTGGTTCACATGTTGATTCAGAAGTTCGTGAATCCAACGCTCAGGAGAACTGTCATCTTTTGTGTTGGAACTCCCAAATATTGGAGCTCCAAAGCTTTGAAATAATGAAGCATTGGCAGGTAAAGAGATAAGCCTAGGGTCATGTGGATTTTTCCATTGACCTGTTAAGAACCTATGTAAGGTATTTTAGTGTCGAAATAGATGAAAAAGGCTTGTGGAAGCATAAGTGAAGCTTCAACAAGAACCTGTGAGCCAATTCGTCTCCAGAATTTGAACGATCCTTAGATCGGGAGGTCGCACAAACCCTAGGGATTGGGTGGGGGTTTGCATCAAGTTTCATGAGAAGGGATAAAAGTACCATTGAATATGGTGATATGCCCGGCCTCCTTGGGTCAAATACATGTTGATATTCAATCGATGATATCTCTAAAACAAGGAAGCCAAATGAGATTTTGTGAAATACCCATTTGAGATATTGCATATATATTTCCAATGAGATATATTAGATCCTTTGAAATGTTTTGTAGAAGTACCAAAACATATTTTAATTTGGTTGAGTGTAGAGGGACATAAAGGATGCCAAGGGTTTGTAGAGAAACATGGGTTGTTGTAGAGGTTGTGGAAGCTCCCTAGGCAGCATGGACACCCTGCAAATTTATTGAAAATGTTACAAACCAATGGATGTAGTGGATCCATGCATAAATTTAGTGAATCCATGTATGGATGTATTGAATCCATGTATGGTTCTCCTAGTAATGGTGAAAAAAGATATGAGGGTAAAAAAATCTTGTAGTGCCTTTGGACCAACTGTGATTTTTTCAGTGTATGGTCTGAAAAGTGGATTATGATAGTACAAAAAGAGGTTAGTGAGTAATAAAAAAAATTGAACTTGCAACAGGATTCAAACCCTTGTCCTGATGGAGAGCATACTTGCTCTGATACCACTGATCCAGATCTTGGGGGTTGAGATCTTGACGACTTGAATGCCGAGAGAGGAGGATCTTAGACATGCCAATATTGCATGAAAATAAGCATGGGAAAAAACATGTAAATGAAGTACTCGGGAGGTGAGGATCAAAGAGGATCCTCACCTCTAAAACTAACTACTAGTAAATCACTCAGAGCTAATTAATCTCACAATGAATAATAGAAAATATGAAAGAAGCAAAAATGAGTAACTTGATATTATGAGAAGGCTTGCTAGGCCTTTATATTGAATTACAAAATGGTCCATTGGAAAAAGTAAAAAATATTCCATTAAATGAGTCTCTATTATTAGTATAATAGATCTAACTACCCAACTAATTAAGTAGTGGAAAATTAAACATGATACTATAATGGAAAGAGCTCATTAAATGAATCTCTATTATTATAATAATAGATCTAACTACCCAAATAACTAAGTAGTGGAAAATAATATCAAATACAATAATGGAGAGGTGGGACACTCTTTGACCCATATGGGAAACCTGTTATCCCAATTAATTAATAAGGAGGTGATCATCTCCTTGATCCACATGGACAATCTATTAGATTTATAGCTTTATGACTTTTGCATCCAAATTTAGACCTTATACCCCATAAAATTTGGATCAAGTTTAATATGTACAAATTAAAATAAATTGATTCATTCATCATGTAATTCTACAACTTGTTATCCCATATATCTTATATAAAAATACTTGCATGAGAATTCCAATGTTTGTATCAATGAGGCATAGTGAAATTTCTGAAGAGGAGGTTGATTTTCAACAACATTGTGTCAGGTATTTGTGGGTAGTGTAGACATGTGGACCTGGGACAAATAGACTTGTGAGAGATTATGGATCTCCATTATGTCGCACAGTTTGGATTTTATGCCCCCGAATCAAATTGGCCAAATGTCCCTAAATGGATTGAGGAGGTGAGTTGCAAATCACAATAAAAATCAAACCGAGGCTCAGATGCGTGAATCGTTAGTTTCATTGGATCTAGAGCATAGAGTTTCAACTAGGGGGAGGGGGGATACATTTTCATTCCCTCCATCAAAAACCCATTTGTTGAATTATCTCCAACACTAGGGTTTTGATCAATGAAGCATAGTGTAATTTATTAAGAGGAGGTCGATTTTCAAGAACACTGTGTCGAGAATTTATGGGTAGTGTAGTTGCATGGGCCTTGGAAAAATAGACTTATGGGAGCTTAAAAAAATCTGTTATGCTTCTTGGTTTGTATTTTATTCCCCCAGACCAAATTGGCCACATGTCCATGAATGGATTGAAGAGGCGAGTTGCAACTCACGATACAAATCAAACCGAGACTCAGATTGGAGAACCGTCAATTGCATTGGATCTGGAGCATTGAGTTTCAACTAGGGGGATTTGGTGTCAATTTGTCCACAAGAAAACAATTTTTTGGAGTATCTCTGACACTAGGGTTTTGGTCAATGAGGCATAGTGCAATTTCTGAAGAGCAAGTCGATTTTCAAGAACACTGTGTTAGGCATTTGTGGCTAGTGTATTCACGTGGACCATGGAAAAATAGAATTGTGCAAGATTATGGAATTTTTTTATGCTGCTCAATATGTATTTTATGCCTCCATGCCAAATTGGCCACATGTCCTTGAATGACTTTAAGAGGCAAGTTACAACTTGCGATAAAACTCAAACTGGGACTCGCATGGGAAAATCGTTAGTTGCATTTAATCTAGAGCACTAGGTTTCAACTAGGGGGTCCCCTCCATTTTCATTCCATCCAATGGAAAACTGTTTGTTGGAGTATCTACGACATTAGGGTTTTGGTCAATGAGGCATAGTGCAATTTCTGAAGAGGAGGTCGATTTCCAAGAACACTGTGCAGGGAATTTGTGGGTGGTGTATTCGAGTGGGCCTTGGCCAAATAGACTTTTAGGAGCTTATAGAACTTTGTTATGCCACTTGTTTTGAATTTTATGCCCCCATACCAAATTGGCCATATGTCCATGAATGACTTGAAGAGGTGAGTTTCAAATCACAATAAAAATCAAACTGAGACTCGGATGGGAGAACCATCAGTTGCATTGGATATGAATCACCAAGTGTCAGCTAGGGGGGACCCTATGTTATCATTTTTTCCACTGGAAAACCATTTTTTGGAGTATATCCAACACTAGGGGTTTGGTCATTGAGGCATAGTGCAATTTATGAAGAGGAGTTCGATTTTCAAGACCACTATGTTAGGAATTTGTGGGTAGTGTAGTTGCATTCTCCTTGGCCAAATAGACTTGTGGGAAGGCATGACAAGGAAATGAATGACAAGGAAAGGCAAGGCATGAATGGAAAGGAAAGGAAAGGAAAATGAAGGCAAGGAAAGGCAAGTGAAGGCAAGACAAGGCATGGAATGGAAAGAAAAGGAAAGGAAAGGCAAGGCATGGCATGGAATGGAAAGGAAAGGCAAGGCAAGGAAAGACATTGAATGGAAAGGAAAGGAAATGCAAGGTATGAAAAGGTAAGGAAATGCAAGGCATGAAAAGGAAAGGAATGGAAAGGAAAGGACTATGAAGGCATGACATGGAAATTTAAGAAAAGGAAAGTGAATGCAAGGCAAGGAAAATGAAAGAAAGACAAGTGAAAGCAAGGCATAGTGCAATTTTGTCAATAAATGCATAGTACAATGAGGCATAGTTCCTTATTGGGGTTTCGGTCAATGATGCATATTGAATTTTTTTCAGTGAATGCATAGTACAATGAGGCATAGTTCCTTATTAGGGTTTTGGTCAATGAGGGATAGTGAAATTTTGTCAATGAAGGCAAGGCAAGGCAAGGCATGGTAAGGAAAGGAAATGCATGGAAAGGAATGACAAGGTAATGAATGACAAGGTCAGGCAAGGCATGAATGTAAAGGCAGGTGAAGGAAAGTGAAGTAAAGGAAAGGAAAGTGAAGGCATGGAAAGACATGGAATGAAAAGGAAAGGAAAGGAAAGGAAAGGAAATGAAAGGCATGGAAATGCAAGGCATGAAATGGAATGGCAAGGAAAGGAAAGGCAAGGCAAGGGAAGGCATGGAATGGAAAGGAAAGGAAAGGAAAGTGAAGGAAAGGAAAGGAATGGAAAGGAAAGGCATGACAAGGAATGTCATGGCATGGAATAGAAAGGAAAAGCATGGGAAGGCATGGCATGGAAAGTGAAGGAAAGGAAAGGAAAGTGAAGTCAAGGAAAGTGAAAGAAATACATGGAAATGAAAGGCATGGAAAGGCAAGGAAAGACATTGTAAGGAAAGTCAAGGAATGGAAAGGCATGGAAATGCAATGAATGGAAAGGAAAGGCAAGACATGAATGGAAATACAAGGGAATGAAAGTGAAGGCAAGGCTAGGCATGAATGGAAAGACAAGGTAAGGCAAGTGAAGGAAAGGAAAGGCAAGTGAAGGCATGGAAAGACATGGAATGGAAATGAAAGGAAAGGCAAGGAAAGGAAAGGCATGTAAAGGCATGGCATGGAAAGGCATGGAAAGGAAATGCAAGACAAGGAAAAGTGAGAAACGACAAGGCAAGGCATGGGAAGTAATGGCATGGAAATTGAAGGCATGCCAAGGCATGGATGAAAAGGAAGTGCAAGGCATGAATGGAAAGGAAATGCAAGGCATGAATGGAAATGAAGGACAAGGAAAGTGAAGGAAAGGAATGGGAAGTAATGGCATGGAAATTGAAGGAAAGTCAAGTGAAGGAAAGACAAGTGAAGGGAAGTGAAGACAAGGAAAGGAAAGGAGAGTGAAGGAAAGTCATCGGAATGCATGGCATGGAAAGTGAAGGCAAGGTAAGTGAAGGAAAGGAAAGGAAAGTAAAATCAAGGAATGTCATGGTAAGGCAAGGCATGACATGGCATGGCATGGAAAGTGAAGGAATGGAAAGGAATGAATGGAAAGACAAGAAAAGGAAATAAATGAATGGTAAGGAAAGGAAAGGAATGAATGGAAAGACAAGAAAAGGAAATAAATGAATGGTAAGGAAAGGAAAGGAATGAATGGAAAGAAAAGACAAGGAAAGTGAAGGCATGGAAAAGCAAGTGAAGACATGTAAAAGTATGTCATGGCATTGTCATGGCATGGAAAGTCATGGGATGGGAAGGAAAGTCATGACATGGAATGGAAAGGCATGCGATGGTATGGAAGGGAATGACATGGAAAGGAATGGAATGGTATGGAAAGGCATGGCATGGAAAAGGCAAGACATGGAAAGTGAATGAAAGGAAATGCATGGAATGACATGGCATGGAATGATATGGAAAGGCATGGGATGGAAAGAAACGGTATGGAAAGGCATGGTATGGAAGGAAAAGACATGGAAAGTGAAGGAAAGGCAAGTCATGGCAAGGCATGGCATGGAAACTGAAGGAAAGACAAGTTGTAACATCCCCATCATCCAACCGGGATATGCCACATAAATTTTTTGAACTGTATGCAAATTAAAACATATACACACAGAAACTCTTGTGAAACTTTATATATAAAACTTAAAACTGACAAATACATTTTTTAAATGAATAGATTCATAAAAAAATAACAATAACATATACATGTAGCATAGAAAAGAAATACCCATAAATATAAAGACAAGTATAAACCACACACAAGAAAAACCCATAAAATTAAACACAAATAATAATGCAGCATGTAATTTAACACATAATTGACAATTGTCTTGGTAAAAATATCACCAACTACGTGCAGACCTTCCACAAACCTCGCAGCCTTAGAACACGCTACTCATCACTCTCAACAATGGGTCACCCCCAATCTAGGACTAAACTCCACCTGGGTAAAGGGTTTCCTAACCAGACTAATGTATCCCATAAATATAAAGACAAGTATAAACCACACACAAGAAAAACCCATAAAATTAAACACAAATAATAATGCAGCATGTAATTTAACACATAATTGACAATTGTCTTGGTAAAAATATCACCAACTACGTGCAGACCTTCCACAAACCTCGCAGCCTTAGAACACGCTACTCATCACTCTCAACAATGGATCACCCCCAATCTAGGACTAAACTCCACCTGGGTAAAGGGTTTCCTAACCAGACTAATGTATCTTAGACAATAGGAAATAATTCATCACAGGTGCCAACTCAAACTAACATCCTATAGTCCCCCATTCCCCACATGTATGTCCCACCCTAGGAAGTTTTCCCCTTCTCTTCTCAACAGTCCTTTGGCTTCCCCACTTCCTTTCTAGAGCTTCAACAATAGGTTGGAAATGAATTCTCAGATCCCTATAGCTGCAGTTTGACACCTTCGGGAAATCAATTCCCAACAATTCTCTCACACAGAGAGAAATTTATCACGGGTCTGACAACCTGTCTCTTATAGCTGCAGTTTGACACCTTCGGGAAATCAATTCCCAACAATTCTCTCACACAGAGAGAAATTTCTCACGGGTCTGACAACCTACCCCTTCATTATTGCATGTTCTTGACAACTCATGTCTTTATTCCATCTCCCAATCTAACCAGGTGAAGATATAAGCACAAGTATGGGTACATGTACAAATACAGGTACATATATAGGTACGGATACTAGTACATGTACATGTACAGTTATAGTAACAAAAAGGTACCGAGGACAACTGAATGAGTGAGTGAACGATGATGGAAATGAATGAATGAGAAAATGAACTAAGTCCAAACTATATGTATGCAAGTTTCCAGCCTTACACTTGTAATGTTGAGAGCTACTTTGGTCCACTTGTCCCCATCCTTATAACTTATGATAAAGTAATTATCCATGCTTTATACTTTAAATAATATTAATATAATATTCATTTTTGGTTTAAGCTCCCTATCTTTTCCCCTTATCCTTAAATTTTATCCCCCCCTTATGTTGAGAGCTACTTTGGTCCACTTGTCCCCATCCTTATAACTTAGGATAAAGTAATTATCCATGCTTTATACTTTAAAGAATATTAATATAATATTCATTTTTGGTTTAAGCTCCCTATCTTTTCCCCTTATCCTTAAATTTTATCCCCCCCTTTCCCTAACTAGTGGATTTTATTCCCCCATACTCTTTTATCATGGTCAGTCTACATGGAATGATGCATTATATTAATGATAAGACATATACAACAATAGGCTCACTGGCCTTTAACATTTAGTCTCTCTGGCCTAATTCAACACGTAAGCCTCCTAGCTTATAATAAATGGCTCACCAGCCTATAAAACACAACATAGACACAAAGGCTCCCTGGCCTCAAAATCATGCACACTTAAGTTTGTTGCATGCAGTATCTTGGAATGTGCACACTTCATCATTTTACTGCACGGTACATTTTATCACTATACCATGGAAGGTGCATGCAATATTATATAAAACAACTCACTAGCTTAAGTACATTTTCATTTACAATTTTGGGTTCAACCTAGGGGCATTACAATCCCCTCCCCTTATTTATGCACTATCCTCAGTGCATTATATACCATGTACCATTCAAATTATTTATTTATTTTTAAATATTCAAGATTTATCTATTGGAATATTGTTATCCATATGATGCTCTACTTTCCAACACCAATTATGGTATTCATACTATAGTTGGAAGTCAATTTCTCTATTCCATAGAGCTACTTCCATAAATAATTCGGCTCACTGCTCCATTTGACACACTCTCCTTATGGAATCCACCATTCCATAAGAATCCTTGAGTTGCCTCCTCCTTGTTGCACTCACCCTTCCAAGCTTAGGCATCCATTCACTGCTACACATTCCTTTAGTGATCCATATTTCCAAGGATTTCACACACAAGGAGAGCGCTAACCCATTACCAGAATCCCACCAAAGTTCTACAATTTTAAGGATTTAGTGTCCTCAATAGTAGTTTTTTTTTTCTCAACATTCCAACTTTAATCAAGAATATCTCATCTGCATCACGCACATTTAATTATCATGAGAGAACATTATAAAAATTCAATTTTAGAAATCAAATTAATTTCATAAGGAATTAGACTTTTCCCAAAATATGAAATTCTATTTCACAATTTTTTTTATTATTGTTGCAATAATAGGATGCAATCTTCCTTTTGTCTTTCAGCAAGCACCATGTTGAATACCATTTTTCTTGAAATGATTCTATCTTTCATTCAACCAAAAAATTGTCAGTATTTCATGTACATCATACTTTCCTTGCAATATGTACAAAAAAAAAACTTGTAACATGATCTTAGAATTGTCTACACTGATCAATTCAATAAAAACTACAAAACATTTTATTATATAGAATGAATTATCATTCTATGCATACACTTGTTCATAATTAATATCAATAAGTTTATTACTCCTTTTTCTGAATAGAAAACCTTCCTGTAGTGAATGCTCATGTGACTACTTGAATTGCGACTTTCCTATTGCAATGACTAATAGCTCCTAAAATGTTCTCAACTCTATGAGTTAGAAATATGTCATCCATTAGTATAATTATTTCCATTCAATAATATATATGCATGCACTCACAAAACACATTCAAAAAATGCATTTAAGTATACAATTCTATCGTGTATGAGTGCAACTCTGCCACTTACTAGACATAAGTGCAACTCTCAATGCCTATTTATCCAATGCACCTTTGTATTGGTTTTCATAATGATATTTATCTAATTCATGTATCTCACCATTCATAAATTGGAAATCTGGCCAATGTCTTGACATATTCTCCACATACTTCCCATTGTCTTCTCGATTATTTGGATGCCTTCCTTTTCGATCCAAACACTACACCAAGAATATAATTTTGTGGTGTGCATTAGTGTTAGCAAAAAAGTTGAAGTCCAAGTTTTATTTAAAGGTAGGAAGCTCATTGGGTATTTTTGTCGCACGTAACCTTTCTATATTCATACCTTGCCATATCCAACCATGTCTTGGTCGCATATATGACTAGATTTCCTAACATCATTCTTATAACAAGTTTTTATCTTTTATTTCTTTGGTTATTACCTCATAACCAAATTAACATGACATGATACTATGTCAGTGTGTGCACACAACTATAACTCGTAACTCTAGGTATGGTTATCAAATATTTTTATCCTTTGAATGCACAAACTATAACAAGCATGTAGCCTTTACCACACCTAGTGGTAACTTATTCCTATTAATGCACTTAAACAATACCATACTGTGTATTATAAAAATTCAATTTGGGGAAATTCTTACCTGAATTTCCCTTTATGCAACATAATTTCAAAAGAGAAATACTTACCTGCATAGATGTCATTAAATGAATTTAATGCTACCTGATTAGCTCATGAGAGTAGAAGCTCACATGCCTCTTTATCAGTATTATAATCAACATTCCAACTTTTTGTTTCTTCCTTCCATATGCAACAACATTATCAGAAGCACTTGCAAACATGTAAGCATTCTCTTTTTATGTTTGTCCCAACAAGCCATAACGTACTTGCAACAGTAATTGAAACAACTTATTTCTCCATGTAACAATTTTCCTTGTTTATCCTAGAAGTCTTCAATTATTTCAGATTCTTGAATCTTCGTGTGCTCTTAACTGTAACCATTGTGCATGATTATTTCTGACCTGAGCACTTTCTAGCCAAATCACTCTTGGCTTCCTTTGGTTTTCCATCCAAATACTAAACTGATATTAACCTCCAGCTTTTATTTCTTTCCTAGATCCATGTATCCCAACTCATAGTTTGATGAATTATAATTCCAATCATGTTGTCTTATAGACTTTGGATCTTCAACATCCATTTACTTTTTGAACTGAACTACTTCAGCCCTTTCCTGGTTGAGTACTTTAGTATTTGAGTTTTCTTGCACTCTTATATTCTCCTTGCCAACTAGCCTCAAACTTGACTTGCATAGCCAATCTCTAGCATACTGTAAGGATGCACATATGCCTCATTCGCTAGCTGCATAGAATTAATTAAAAGTACTTAATACTGCTTTTAATTTATTTCATAATTTCAAGTGATACCTCCAACCTATGGGGATGTCACTCATGGCTCTATGCCACTTGAGATGGATTCTTCTCAAGCACCATCTCTTTTGCATTCAAAACCATGCATAGAACCAATTTCTTCTTCATGGTTCCTTACTGACTCTCTACAGATATTCCTTTCTTTTTTAAGTGTTTCTTGGCCTTGACATCTCCATGCTATTGTGGAAATATATTCAATACCTTTGGAATGCAACAACAATCCTATACTATTCTTGATTTCCCTCCTAGAGTGATGTCCTGCATTCCCATTAGCTTGATATCTACCTCATGATTTCTTCTTCCATTATCTTAGGATGTTCATGGACTTGCAACTACATATTATGATGATATTAATTTTCAGCATCCCACTATTACTTAGATCCCTCTTATCAAACTCCTACATGACCCAATTATATTTTTAGTCATGTTCTCTGAATAACCTTGGATAATCAACACCAACTTCCTTCTTGAGGTACTTGATTTAGCCTTTCCATGACTGAGCATATCAACACTTGGATTTGTTTGATGAATTATTGCTTTCTCCTGTCATAACCATTTGATTTCCTTCTAACATGCATATTCAACTTCCAACATGTCACCTTTGATGACCTTCATACCATGCTTCCACTGCGCATTCCGATAGCAATAATGGGGTTTCTACCTCCAAACTGTAGGACTGAACTTTGGAGATGTTGTCACTTTCTCCATGCA
>CBVK0100410561.1:0-12442 GCA_900067695.1 Picea abies | reverse complement strand
ATAGATTCTCAAAGATGACACACTTTATCCCATGCCAGAAAACTAGTGATGCAACACCCATTGCAAATTTGTCTTTCAAGAAAGTTCTGAGACTTCATGGGTTTCCAAGGAGTATTGTTTCAGACAGAGACACCAAATTTGTTGGTGATTTATGGAGAACATTGTGGAAGAAACTAGGAACATAATTGTCTTTTAGTTCTGCATATCACCCTCAAACGCATGGACATAATGAGGTGGTAAATCAAAGCATAGGGAATTTGTTGAGAAGTTTGGTCACTGAACATCATAGTTAGTGGGATCAAATTCTTTCACAAGTAAAGTTTGCATACAATGACTCAGTGAACACAAGTACAGGAAAGACTCCATTCCATATAGTGTATGGAATGAAGCCAAGGGGGGTATCAAAATTGAGAGATCTAGAGAAGAATGAATTCAAAAGCGTTGGAGCAGAAGAATTTGATGCAGAAATGTAGAGGGTTCACAATCAAATCAAGGAACATTTGCAAAGCAACAGTAAAGAATACATGAGTAGAGTTGATCAACATAGGAGAGAACTTCAGTTTGAAGTTGGAGATCAAGTTCTGGCACATATCAGAAAGGAAAGGTTCCCAAGGGGAACATATAACAAGATGAATATGAAGAATATAGGACCATGCAAGATCCTAAGGAAGTTTGATGCAAATGCTTATGAGTTAGAGCTTCCATAAGATGTGGGTATATCACCCATATTCAAAATTTCAAACTTGTATCCTTACAGGGAAGATGACGTTATAGGATCAAAAGATCAAAAAGAGATCCAATGGGAGAAGCATATGCCTTTACCAAAAAATCCACAGATGGAAAATATCATAGATCAGAGGAATGGTAATAAGAGCAGGAGGAAGACATATTTTGAGTATTTGGTAAAGTGGAAAGGATACCCAATAGAAGATGAAATTTGGGTAAATCAAGAAAATATCCAAAATAATGGAAAGTTAGTGCAGGAGCTCATGGACGCTCATGGACAGGAGTCCATGAATTTTTTCCCAGAGGAGTATGATGTAGGAGCATTGACAACAAAGCACAAGTGGAGGACAACTCAACATCCCAGTGCGCATTTTGGAAAATGATTTTGAATTTCAAAAACAACATGTCATGAAATATTTTGAAAATATTGTAATGAATGAACATATTTAATGTTTAGGAGTGGAGCCATCGCATGAGATTGATGGGGAATGTATTTTCTTTAATGTAGTTGATTGAAAGACGGATTTGATGCATTTTCTCTTATCTGTCTGTCTCAAACATTTATTGTAATAAGCCTTATTAGTTTTAAAATTTTAATTTGATAGGATAGCTCTAAGGTATTGAGAGGGAAAATCTCAAGGAAATATTTGGTATAAATAATTGTATTGCTTCCCAGAAAAGGCTGTTGATAGTTGTTGCTGAAGGATAATTGTTGATGTAGTTGAAATTGTTGTAGGAGCTTA
This sequence comes from Picea abies, assembly GCA_900067695.1. Taxonomy (NCBI): domain Eukaryota; kingdom Viridiplantae; phylum Streptophyta; class Pinopsida; order Pinales; family Pinaceae; genus Picea; species Picea abies. The sequence goes on along the minus strand of CBVK0100410561.1, from coordinate 10,973 downwards.
TGAGAGTGTATGATCCCATGTATACTTTCATTTGAATGCATATAATAGAGAAGAGTTGATACCAAATGTCTAGTGTTTCTATTGTTGTGTTTATCTGAATCAATGAAAGGTAGGTTTTATGTTTAAGTGAAATTCTCTGTTATTTACTCATTCTTATGTTTATGAATGCATTTTCATGGTTGAAAGTATGAATCTGTGAGAGTTTAGATCATTTTCACTTGTTTCTCTTCATGATCTTATGCAAGGAGTTCATATTGTCTGCAAGGAGTGCACTAACAGGGTCTGCTTCAACTCAGAAGCTCATGAGAGATAACTTGGACTTTTATTTGCAAGAAGTGCATATTTTCCGCAAGTAGTGCATTGAAAAAATCTTTTGACTCGGAATATCAGGAGGAATAACTCTAAGTTCACTTGCAGAAGAGTGTAAAAAACTGTTGCAATGTTTATACAATCGCTGAAAGAAGTTGAGTCACGTGTGAAGATGTGTTGCAAGGTGTGTACAGATTCAAAATTCGATTAAGTGTCTAAAAGGCGTTATGAGAAGTTCGTTGTTTCAAGGAGGAACAAGCTTATAAGAGATAGCAATGAGAAGTATTCAATAGAGAGGAGTATTTTAAGATTCCCCAAGTTAACGTGCGGGATCCATTCAGAGGAATCATGATCGTGCCAGACCATCAGAACTGGGAGACTTGCACGGTGTTTTGTCATGGGTTGCTTCGAAACTTTGTGAATTGAAGGAATTGGAGTGTGAACGAGCGAAAATCGCTGAAATCCGAAGTCACGAAGAGATCCTAGCCATTGATTCGAAGGCAGAAACGTGGCAGCAGATAAACGAGTTTGGTAGCGAAGAGCTTCAGATAATTTGTGAAGTGAAAAGGGAAAAATTCTCTGAAGTCGTGAAGAGCGAAGTAGATATGGACCAATAGATCTTTAAGGAAACATGGAAGAGATCCATATAGTTCAGGAGAAAGGTACTTCAGAGGAAAATGGGTAAGGTGAAGCCAAAACACCTGAAGCACGAAGTAGCGAAGTCCATCGGAATCGTTTGTTGGAAAGGGACACGTGGAGCTTGATCTACAACTTCTCATGGAAAGTACTTTGGGGAGAAAATAATTTGGAGCATTTGAAATTATCGAATGTTGAAGCTCCAAAGTATATCACAACTGTTAGTTGTTGAAAGGAGAGTGGATCGTAGATCCGGTCCAAGAATTTTTTCCAATTTGGAGATTGAGAAAAAGAGAGTAAGTTGTTTGTAAAATATCTGAAGTGCAAAGTTGCGAAGGGTGCTAGCCCGCGGTCATAGGCCATGGTCGTATTGCAGAAGATCCTAGCATAAGAGATAGCATTATAAATTTGGTTTTGACGGAGGCACTGAGAACGTCTATGCAGGTAACATCAAAGGGACTTGTGTGTCATTTGTTTAGGGTCGATTGGAGACCCAAGGAGCCAATCTGGCTCAGTGGTTGAAGATCCTTGACTAGGAGGCAAAGAAACCTCGAGGAGAGAAGGGGGAGGGTCTGCACCAAAATCACTCTGAAAAGAATGGATATGCCTCCAAATCACTTAGCCATTTACTTTAGGATTAATGTAGTATGTTCTCTTACCAGAATTCATATGATAAATCTTCTCTAATACATATTCTTCCATGAAATAATTTATAGTTTCAATAAACCTTGGTCCTTTATAAGGGCCCAAAGGCTGAATAATCCTAGTACCATTAACCTCAAATGTCATTGTTTCTTTTTTCAAATCAATGACAACACTATTGTCCAGATGCCAACCAATTCCTAATAGAAATGGATAAGTGTCATTCGTTTCTATAATCTCAATTAATGATCAAAATAAACATGGTATTTAAGGTGCCACCAAGAAGTGTGCCTGACTTCCTTGGCCACTCATGATGAGGGGGTGCTCCTTAATTAGTATTGTAGTTGGTGTCGTAGTTAGTTTTAGATTTTTCTATTGTAGAGAGTAGTTTGCTTCAACACTTTCTATTGTAAGCATTCAGTGCGCTTTTAGCAATTATTTTTGTAAGAATTTAGTATATTTTTACAACTTATATTGTAATCAACTAATAAAAAGAAGGAAAAATCCACCTTTATAGAAGGTGCTCATCTCTCACTTAATAAACATTATACTGATTTTCTCTTCTAATTCTTCTTCTCCATTTTCATGTATATTCTATTTTCTCTGCTCCGTGTATCTAATTTTTGTTATTCATTTTGCATTTAGTTTTCTATGTGTTTTTTAGATCTGATTTGCAGATCAATTGGTATCATAGCATGGATCCAATTCATATTTTTCTCAGCAATGAAATTAATAAGAGACGCCATCCAAGAAATTTGTTTTATTAGAATGAGACGTCCTACTCAAGACTTCCAGTGCACCCTCCTAAGGGCTTCCAACACATTCATTCTTCACCATTCTCCACATGCCCTCTTTAGAGTAACAGGTGCTTCTCAGGGACCTCACGTGTTTAGTGATTCTCAGCACAACATTCATTGACAAATTGGCATCCGTGGTGCATGAAAATTATGTCACAACGAAGAGAGTTGTCTAAAGAGGATTCTGCATCCACTTCCACAGTTCAAATTCAGGATTTAACAATATATCTCCACGAGCTACTTTGTCTGCAAAAATGCAGAGATACAACACCCATGCAACTCGATGCCCACTTCCAATTAATGAAGTTTGTGGGCCAAATGAATGGTGAGAATGTTGACTCTTGGCTTTGTAATCTTTTCACATACTTCCATACATGTCCTAGATTATATAAGACATGAAGATTTATAGTGTTGGTATGCAACTTGAGGGAATTGTGCAGACATGGTGGGACACTCAACTAGAGAATTCTTCCTGGGTTGTGGACATAGGTGACCTGGTCGAGACACAAACACCACGCATTACAACATGGATGGGATTTTTCAAGTCACTCAAAGACCACTTCTATCCCCTAGGATATCGACATAACCTCCTTTCCAACTAGTTGCAACTTCAAAAGATCTCCCATCAGTAAGTACACAGCTACATAGATTTATTTTGTAGGTTGTGCATCCAGCTACACATTTCATATTTGGAAGAGGTATTGATTGAAAAATTTAATTCTGGTTTATCAACAAATTTTCGTCGTGAATTCAATTTGTTTGAGTATCCTTGCCTCGATAAGGGATTTATTCAGGCCTTGGCCATGGATCATAAAGTGGCTCCTCAAACCCACTCTCCCACAACCCTATATGGTCCTTTTGGTGCTAGTCCATCACATACTAAGAATTCCATGATTTCTATTGCTTCCCCATCCACAGCTAGAAATGCACCATGGTGTACCTTCAATAAGACTAACTTGCATGAAGCTATAGACTATCGAGAACTTAGGAAATTCACACCAACAAGACTCTATTTGCATAGGTGGCTCAACCAAATTCCTCTCACCATCCTGTAGTAGTCTCTCTCACAAATCCTATCGAAGTGGGCCCTTCTCTGATCATGATGACCACTAATGAACTCGACAAATCTAATATACCCTTCTTCAGACATAATTATCATATTAAGAATGAGTTGGATACTCTCATATTGGACAACGAAAGCCAAAAGAACCTCGTTTCCTAGCACTTGGTCACACACCTGAATCTCCCCACCAATCTGCACCCAACCCCATACCAACTTGGTTAGGTACAAAACAAAGGCCCTCATCTCATTGTCTCCCAGTTTTTTGTGGTTACCTTTGCGATTGGACCTTTCTAGGATACTGTGGTGTGTGATGTCTCTCTTCATGATTGTGTCAATTTGTTACTTGGAATTCTCTACCGAAATGCCCAAGACACTATCTATCATGCTAAATCTCATCAATACGACTTGCAACATGAGGGGCACACATATTTTCTTACATCCTCTGCTCCTAAATCCACCCAGCTTATTACCAACCACATGACCATTAATCAACTAAGTCTAAACCAATGCATCTGTTTGTGCTTAGTTCTCCACGTTAACCTAGACAACTAGAATAAAATTGCACCTCCTATGATGGATCCATCATTCCAAGAATTTGCAGATGTCTTCACACAACCCAAAAAAGTTCCCACATCTCACTCTTTTGACCTCACACTTGATCTAATTACTGGTGTTTCTATTCTCGAGGCCCTATCCTATCACATCACTCCCAGGGAGGCCACAGAGATGGAATACCCAATTGGTCAACTTTTTAACTTAGGCCATATTTCCCATGTGCATTGCCTTCCTTTTATATCCCAAACAAATATGATTAGGAAGGGTGCCTAGTGACCCCCTATCGTGTCCTTAATAAAGTCAATGTTAAAACCTGTTACACCTTACTCTAAATTGAGGAATTGTTGGACCACTAACAAGGGGATTATTCCTTCACAAAGATGGATTTGAAAGTTCGATACCATCAAGTTTGCATGAATGCAACAATTCATTTGGGTAAATGTGTGAGCATTTATATTGACAATATTTGGGTATTCAATAATTATTGGGTAGAACATATTCATCACATATGCAACATCCTCAAGCTATTGTAGGCATATATACCTTAGGGAAATAAATCCTATGTTGGACACTCATCATTTCTGCATTTGGTACTCATATTAGACACAACATGGGGTTGATCAGATCCATCTTAGGTAAAGGTTTTGGTACAATGCCCAATGCACTCCAATTACCATGACCTCAATTAATTTTTTTGAAAGGTTGGGAACCACTTTGCTCAACTTCCATTCGTATTATGGTTTGCATGGGTTCTCTATTTTCCATATAGTAATCAACCCTTTGAGATTAAGAAGGGTGCATTTCAGTTCGCTATTGGGGCGATATTTAAACAGGGAGGTCATTCGATGAAACTCCATTTAGAGATCCTTGTTGCTTCTGGCTCAACAAATCAACAGCATGAGCATAAGTCACTTGAATGTTTTATCCATATGTTGACGCAATGCTATACTCAAGAGGTAGTTGCCTTATGAACAACCCTAGACCATGTGAAACAAAGGCATGATAAGAAGAAAACACCATTTTTCTTTTAGTTGGGATAAGAAGAAAACACCATTTTTCTTTTAGTTGGGAGATCGTATATGGATGTTGTTGGATGAGTACCAATTCAAACGTTAACATCATTTGCAACACAATTTCCCTCATTTGTTGGCAGAAGAAGGAACACTTCTAGATATAAACAAGGAGGAATTGGGCCACGAGGAAGTGCACCCCACTTCCTTTGCCACTAATGATGAGTGGCCACTCCTTAATTAGTATTGTAGTTAGTGTTGTAGTTAGTTTTAGCTTTTTCTATTGTAGATAGTACTTCACTTTATCACTTTCCACTACAAGCATTTAATGCACGTTTAGAAATTATTGTTGTAAGCATTTAGTTAGTTTGTACAACTTCTATTGTAATCAACTAATAACGAGAAGGGAAAATACACCTTGCTTATAGAAGATGCTCTTCTCTCACTGAATAAACATGATGGTTATTTTCTCTTCTAATTCTTCTTCTCCATTTTCATTTATATTCTATTTTATGTGCTCCACATTATCTAGTTTATGTTCTTTATTGTGTATTTAGTTTTCTATGGTTTTTTCAGATCTGAATTTCAGATCATATTTTACACTATCCATAACTAACTCTACATTCTCTAGTCAACCAACAATGAATACTCTATACTGATTCACCATCTGCAACTCCATAAGTGAGTAAACTAATCTAGGTGTCCCCATATCCCGCCACAACTTTTTAGGAAGAATTTCGATATTATACCTTAGATCTAATATTATCTCATCCCTAATCCATATATTTAGTCATACAATTTGAATTTTTCCTAGTTCTCTTCTTTTTTCTTTTAAATATGTGAGAATTTCTTTTTAGGAGATCAACAACAATTTAATATTCTCCCTCCTCCCTAATTTCACTAATCCTCTTCGAGGTGTTACACAACTTCTTAATTAACTACTTATCATATAGAATATTAGAAAAAAGATGAAACCAAATTATATTAATATCCATATTATATTTACCTTTAGATCTTTCATCTAGTTGTGTTCCACAACTTGGAGGAAAGTGTATTGATCTAGAACCTTGTTCTTTCTGTCTTTCCACAATTGTTGGATTCACTAGCACATATATATTGCAAAAAATGTCCACCGCATCCTTAAAAATTTCTTTTGTTTACATAGATCAAACTTAGGTGCATTAGGGCCTACTTTTTGGATCTCAGGATGTACCGAGTGATACATATCAACACCAATTCGATATTTTCTTCTAGTGACAACATTGACAACATTAATAGTCTAGCTAGTATAATCCATACTAGTTAAGGGTTTCAAGTTGATCAAATCCATTGCTCTTCATCTTTTTTGGTATTCCCATTTTTCATTAAAGTCAGGACACTCTTCAAAACCATGGGTACTAATCATGCAATATAATCATGCAATATAAACACTAGGGTCTCCTAATTAGAGGACAATCATGATAAAGGTGCCATACCTCATCACAATTGTAACTCAAACAAATCCACTTCTTCCACACATCCTACCACCTTGGTATCCTGAAGCACCTCATCTAAAGCCTCCTCCTCCTTGAGTCTATTAATTGCTAGCTACTCTAAATGTAATTCTATCTAATATGCTATCCAAAGAATCCATGGTCCTTCATTTATCTGTATTATGAGATGAAATATTAAAAAACTCATGAATATATTTTTTGGTTGATGCTAAATCCCAAATCCTAGTGTGGGGAAGATAGGATGGAAAATGACAATAGATTTAGCTTTGAGAGGAAATAAGGCGGATGAATGGCATAGATAAATATGTAAATTATGTTTCAATTTTATCAAATTATGAGAGGAGGTCGAAAATACTCTGTGCTAGTCAAAGAATCCTATCAGTAGATATTTTAAACCATGTTACGATATAAAGCTCATGAAAAGTCTAATTTTTGGGAGGAAAAGTTTTGGTAGTGGGATATCGTATGGAAACTGCATGGGTCATTTAAACTTAAGATTGTTTTGTGGCTTGTGTTGAGTAATAAATTGCTCACCTGTGACAGCGATATCAAGAGAGGATGGGTCGGCCCTAACAGGTGTGCTCTGTGTAAAAATAATGTTGAATTTGTCTCACATTTGTTTGTGCCTTGTCCCTATGTATCTCATGTTTGGATTCCACTGGCACAAAGCGTAAAACAAAAAACAGATTGGACCAATCCAATCCTAGAATATTGTGTGCATGATTGGTTACATGATTCTTGAGTTAAATGCTACAGATCTTTTCCTTGCTTCATGGTTTATGGTATTTAGCGGGCACGAAACTCCAACATTTTCTAGGATAAAGACATTCCAACAGAAGTGATGGACGGGCTGATAGAAAAGCTCACTAAAGAGTATATAAGATGGATCCAAATACAGATAAGTCCATAATTTCTATCAGGTCGGAGCTTGACTTCAAATCCCATGGGGATTCTTCGGTGGTGCTAGTCAAGGAGAACCACCCATCTGCAGAACTGGTGTTGTATTGTACAAGAGCCCCTCGGAGAACCACCCATCTGCAGAACTGGTGTTGTATTGTACAAGAGCCCCTCCCATTATTTCCACGTTTGGCATGTGCCTAGAAGCGATTCAAATATAAAAGCATAGTTTTCAGCATTATGGACCCTGGTTTTCTTTGCAAACAAGTAGGGAATAAACAAGTTGCAGGTAATGGGGAGTCGAAAATGGTGATCGATTGGGTTAATAAAAATAATGTGGTAGAAGTGGTTTGACTTGGCCCTCTCCTGAAGGAAATATAGAACACACTCCCAGAAATATAGAACACACTCCAAGAATTCCAGTGGGAATCCTTAAGACATGTGTACTAGGAGTTGAACATAAAAGAGGATGTACTCTCGAAGGAAGTGTTATTGTCGTCTGAAGGTTCTTTCAGTTTTTATGAATTCTTTAATGGTCATGAAGTTGAAGTTAGGGAGTTTCATTATTAACATGAGATCTAACTGTTTATGAGGATGTAAGTTAAGAATGTAAGCTCTTAATTGATCAACAAATGATTAAGTTAGTCCTGTTGAAGTTAGGGAGTTTCATTATTAACATGAGATCTAACTGTTTATGAGGATGTAAGTTAAGAATGTAAGCTCTTAATTGATCAACAAATGATTAAGTTAGTCCTAGTCCTTTTTGTCTTGAACATTGTCTATGTGTCACTATAACAAGCCTCTATTACAAGAAGCCTCTATTACAAGGAGCTCTTTAGTTACCTCTTGTATGGTTTTTTTTGGTAACTCAATGTGGTGATACATAGAAATCAATTTTTTTTTATCAATGTAAGTCCTTTAGATACGTGACCAGAATCAATTTTGGTTCAATTTCAGAGAACCAATTATAATTAATCCATTTGAATAACAACATGTATAAACAAACTTTCGTTATAAAGATTTTTTTTTTTTTACAAAATTTTATCATTCGAGTGAAGAAAAGATACATTTTCCATGAGAAATATATCATTAAATATGGTCATTTGTTTTTCTGAGAAGGTTATTAAAAATGCATAGTGAAAGTAAGTTAATAACAAATTTAAAATTATGTTCGATTTTCTTAAACATTCGAGTGAAGAAAAGATACATTTTCCATGAATATTATATCATTAAATATGGTCATTTGTTTTTATGAGAAGGTTATTAAAAATGCATAGTGAAAGTAAGTTAATAACAAATTTAAAATTATGTTCCATTTTTTAAAAGAATTTATAACATTTTTTTATGCTATAAATATATATTTTTTAATTTATAAAAAAAATTAATAAATAAAAGTAAAAAAAAAATAGATGATGATAGTTAAAATTGTTAATATTAAATTTATGTTTAAGAATTTTTTTTTTAAATCACCATAATTTTGGTAAGTTAAAAAAAATAATGAAATAATTGAAAATTGAAAATAAAACATAAAAAACTGTGACAATTTTTGCGAACCATGAAAAAAAAAAATAACCACCGTTAAGAATCATTTCACTTTTATAATGTGATTGCAGTAGTACTAAGACATTCAAAACAAATATAAGAAAACATTCATAAACAATCATAATGTTAGGTTCTTCTTTGTCAAATTTTTGGAAACCAATGGAACCCGTGGCACTATTACTCTCTGGATGAAGAACATTTCGAGACCGTGGAGATGAGGTACTCGTATTACACAATCCCAAACAAAAATATATTGGATTTGACTTTGAAAATTGGTCTTCATTGTATCATTCAAGAATTAATTAATAATGTACTATACGTACATGTACGAGGTGAAGCTGGAGGGGGGAGAGCTCATATCCAAAGACAATGACTACATACACTGGAAACATGAATGTTTTTTTTGGCACACTCGACTCCTCTTCCTATGTAACGAAATCAGATATACATTTTTAATAATCACCCATTTACATCAAATATCTACATAAGATATTGAATTCTAATAATTTCCTGAATTTCTTAGAATCTACTTCTAAACGTTTTATGATAACATAAACCTCCTTTGATGCAATTCTTTAGAAAATTCAAAACTTTTAATTCAAGAAATCCATTTATATGGACTATCCATTATATGTGTGTGTACAGGGGGTAAGAGCTCCATTATATATATATATAGATAAGATCTTCCACATTTACATAAACCCTTAATGAAATTTAAAAAAAAAATCTAAAACGCTAAATTCAATGCAAAATTAAAAAACCTAAATTCAATATATATAAAATTTGGAGGGAGGTGTTAAAAATACTCATCGAGAGAATTATAGATGCGAGATAAGGTAATGCTATTTCTTAGCTTGCAGAGGCCCCTCACTCGTTGAGGGATGACAACAACGACATCCCAAATGTTGTTGATCCAACAATACCATGATACCGTTTAATTATTAATAGATCAACGACCACACAAACAATTGAAACTCGAGCTCTCTCCGGGTTTTTAATACCAAGTCTTGAGGATGATCATACCAAAGTGATTGTTGTGTGATATGTTTCTAAGTGCAATTTGTTGGCATATTATGTGTTTCATAGTGGCCACTTAACATGTATTTCACAATGAAAATTAACGCTCTTCTAGATTGATTGTTGAAAACTTTAATTTCAGTTTGTTATCTTATTCTAGCAGTCATATAATTAGAGGTCAGTTGTGCAATGTGTATTTTATATACATTATTGTTTACAAATTAATATAGGAAAATATAGAATGAGCCTTTTCAGTCAGTTTTTCTATTCTCTATATTCTTGATATGCTCAATATTTTCTTGATGGTTTAACAGTGATATCAAAGAACATTTTTGATGTTGATTCCTGTAGGATTGTGATGGACGAATGTGAGACTGGATGAAGCGTTAAGATGAAAGAAGCTAAGGATAAATCGAAGAAACCGTGAGAAGCTGTAAAGTGCGATCATTCAATGGGACAAGCTGTTTGCAAGAAGAATCGCACGAAGGCACAGTGAAGAACGTAGAGAAGAGTCGTGGGTTTAGTGAAAGGGTTGTCCTTCTGTGTTCATTCAGTTGAAGAGCCACCAATTTTTAGCTTGAATCAAGTGTAGGTTGTTTAAACCCTCGAGCAATTATTGTGAAAATTCGCGGGAGAAGACGATGTGCTAGGCGAGAGATCATCCAGTGTGTTGTCCGAGAGCAAGTCGAAAAGTGACCGTCCTGTGTGCAAGGCGGGAGAAGTAAACATCCAAGGCAAGTCAAAACGTTTTTTTTGCAAGGCATCTGGTAAGAATTCACCCATGAGTTGTAGAAAGGAAGAAGAAACCTCCAAGCAAGTCATTTTTTGGTGCAAGAGATTGTGTTATAGTTGCCGACGACGAAGAACTTATTGGAAATAATCCTCTCGAGGATCCAATGTGGAAAAGATTGTATCTGGTAAGAAATCACGCATATTTTTTCTACAAGATATCTGTAAATATATTGAAATAGTCGTCGAAATTTCAGTAGTTCTATATATATATATATAGAAA
>CBVK0100410560.1:0-12442 GCA_900067695.1 Picea abies | reverse complement strand
TGAAGTCATTTTAACAACAGGAGAAAATATTTCATCAAAATCTATACATTTCTTTTGTGCAAACCCCTTTACAACAAGTCTAGCCTTGTACTGTTTTTTTCCTCCATCTTCTTCCTTCAACTTGTAAACCCATTTATTCTGCAATTCTATTTTTCCTGTAGGAAACTAAACCAAGTCCCAAGTATGGTTATTTACCAAGGAATCCATTTCCTCTTTCATGCCTTTCTCCCACTTCTTTTTTGTGTCTACCTGCATTGTTTCTTCATAAGATTCTGGTTCACCAGAATCAGTCAACAATAAATAATACAATGAAGGAGAGTATCGTTCAGGGGGTCTACTTAACCTGGTATATATTCTAACAACACTTTACATGTGTTTCTTTCACTTAGTCAACTAAAGAAACTACAATTGTTGATGGCTCTGATGCTAAGGAATCTGCTTGGTAAACTACTACTTAAGTTGTTGGTGCATATGCCTGTGTATAAAATGCTTCCTTCGCTCCTGCTATCTTTGTCTCTGCTATGGGATTTTCTACGGGATCTTATACTTACTATGCAACTAGTGATGTCGTTTCCACTCACTAAGCAATAGACTTATCCGTTCAAGTTCTCTGGGATGTATCTTGTTTTTCTTCTTTCATGCGAGTGATCAATCTTTTGATTTTGTATGTCCGGATTATATTTCTCGATTATGCCTAAGTTGATGATTTCACTTAAGCTATGATATTACCATGTGAGCCTTACTTGGTTTCGGATGCACCTATTTTTACTATACTTGGAAGTGATGCCTCACTCACGGTATTTGCTGGAGCTTTTTCGGATGGAACTAGAACTTAGTCAATTGGATCTGCTATTGTGTCTTTATGTCGAATTGACTCAGATGATGATGTTATTGGTAATTGGGCCAACAATCTAAATAGGTGCTTAGTCAACTAAATCAATGGGATCTAGGATTATAAGCAGAGGAAGAGCAGTAAAGGTAAAGGCAAGATAAGCAAGGGTATATCGAGATGCAGTTGACCCTTCAGTAGAGGCGAAGACCACAAAGTGCATAGAAAGGATGGAAAAGGCACCGATTTACCCAAATACAGGGGCTAGATCCCACTCCTAGGCGTATATTACTCCAGTGGATTTTTTGAGGTACATGTTTCTCCTGTTGTTGTACATTTTGATTTTTTGGTTCCTTTGGAATTTCTTTTTCAATGATCTCATCAAGCATTGTGTATTCTGGTTTTTCTTTTTTCTGTTTCTTTCCCTGCAATTGATCTTTGTACATGACCTTCTCATTGAATATGACATCTCTACTCCTAATGATTTTGTTATTTTCATATAACCAAAATCATTAACATTGTATCCAATAAAGGTACACTTCTTGGATTTTGCCTCAAGCTTTGTTCTATTTTCTTTATCAATATGGACAAATGCTTCAAAACCGAAAGTCTTCAAAAAAGAATAGTTTACCTTTTTACTTATCCATGTCTCCTCTGGAATTCTACCATCTAAAGAGCTTGAAGGTCCTTTGTTTATTAAGTAAACAGTAGTATCTACAGCATCTGCTCATAACTGTAAGGGAAAACTAGCATGCAATCTCATACTGCTTGCACGCTCCATGATTGTCATGTTCATCACTTCTGACACACCATTTTCTTGTGGTGTTCTTAGAACTGTCTTCTCTCTACGAATCCCATGGTATGAACAGTAATCATCAAACTCCTTGCTGCAATAATCACCTCCATTATCTGATCTGAGACACTTCAACCTTTTTTATGTCTCATTCTCAACCAAAGCTTTCCATTTCTTAAAAGTATCAAAAACATCAATTTTTTGTCGAATGCAATAAACCCAAGTTTTTCTAGTTGCATCATCAATAAAAGTAACATAATAATGAGAACCACCAAGAGATGATACATGAGTTGGTCCCCATACATATGTATGCACAAGATCTAACCTTTCACTCTTCTTTTCTTTTTCGACTCTGAGAAATATGACTCTCTTTTGTTTTCCATAAACACAATGCTCATAGAAGTCCAAATCCATTTGTTTAAGATCTGGCAACAAATTTCTTTTGTGAAGTATCTACATCCCCTTCTCACTCACGTGTCCAAGCCTATAAATCCACAGTGTTGTATCCACTCTTGTAGAAGCTAAAGAGATAGAAGAGTCAGTATTGCCAATACATAAATGCAATGTACCTACCTTCTCTCCTTTTGTTATCACCAATGATCCTTTGGTGACCTTCACACATTATCTGTAAATATGGATATACAACCTTCACTTGCCAACTATCCTGTTGAAATTAGATTTTTCCTTAGATCTAGAACATGTCTTACCTCTTTCAACAACCATTGGTTTCCATTTCTTTGTTTTATTTTTACCTTTCCCATTCCAACAATTTTGCATGGTGCATCATCATTCTAATGAACCTGTCCAAAATCACCTTGAACATAATATAGAAAATGTTTCCTATGGGGTGTGGCATGAAATGAAGCCCCTGAATCTACCACTCAAGACTTAGAAATATTATCTACAAAAAGAATCAAATCATCTTGTAACACATCACCTGTTACATTTGCTTTCTAATTTTTCTCCTGTTGTCCATCTCTTTGTTTCTTTGGAGATCTGCAGTCTTTCTTCAAATGTCCTTTCTTCCCACAATTCCAGCACTCTATCTTTCCAAGTCTAGATTTGGATATGCCCTTCCTAGAATTACCGTGATTCTCTGGGCCCTTTCCTCTATCCTTTTGTCTTCCCTTGTTCTCCATGTTCAACGCATTACCTGATGTCTCACCTGTGTTTTTCCATCCCATTTCCTCACTAAGGATAACACCAACAACATCATCAAATTTTAAATTATTTGAACCAAAGACAGAGTTACTTACAGCGATGACCAAGTCGTTCCATCTTTCTGGCAATGAGCACAATATTAGAAGAGCCCTGACCTCATCATCAAAGTCCACTTTTACAGAACTTAGTTGATTAGTAACCGTATTAAATTCATTTAAATGATCTGCAACAGATCCACCTTCAAACATCTTCATATTAAATAATCTCTTCATTAGAAATACCTTATTGGACGCTGAGGGTTTTTCATACAATTTAGCCAATGTGTCCATCAAATCCTTCGTTGTCTTTTCTTTTGAAATATTAAAAGCCACTGACGCTGCCAAGCTCAGTCATATCATTCCTAGAGCCTTTTTGTCAAGAATCTCCCATTCTTCGTCCTTCATAGCCGTCGGCTTCTTTGCTATTCCTACCAATGGTAGGAATAGATCCTTCTGATATAAATAATCTTCCATCTGCATCTTCCATAATTGGTAATTTTTGCCATTAAATTTCTCAACCCTAAACTTTCCATCTTTCGCCATTGCTTCCACTCAAACTAGGAACCCTCTTTTCCTGCGAGTTACCCTTCACTCTGATACCAGTTGTTAGAAAAACAAGATCACAAAGCAATAAAATAAAACAAATGCGGAAATAAAACACAGAAGATATACAATACAATAAAGACACAGATATACGTGGTTCACCCAGTGTGGGCTACGTCCACTAGATAAATTGTCAGGTCCTTCCTTTATTATTATCCAGCAAATGAAGGGATACAACCTACAACAAACCCGTTGTAACTCCCTCTTCTTTCTCTCACAATCTCCTCACTAATAATACAATATTTGTTATATTTTCTAGCCGCAATACATTTCCCTCATAAAAGAGGGTTGCCTTATAGGGAAAAAAACCCTAACATAACTTCTACCGTTGGATCTGTGACATTATAATGAACGGTCCAGATTTACAATGAAATTACAATATACATTTACAAGGCAATTTTTCTTTCGGGGGCCCGCTTTCCCCCGGACCCTGCAGGGGGGGTAACTCCCCCCCTGCACTCCCCTGCGTGGATGAGTGTACATTCTTCTGGGGTGTAAAGTCTTCATGGGGTATAAACAAGGTTGAAAAATAAAGACCTCTAAATCAAGAAAATAATTAGGCTCCACAACCAACAACAAGGAAAAATTCGCATGGGGGAAGGCATAACAATGAGCATTGATGATCAGAAGCATCACTTTTCTCAGCTCCAGTACTCTCCTTACCCGATCTGCAACAACCATTTGAGATTGAGATTGATGCATCTGACTATGTTGTAGGCGCAGTTCTCACTCAGCACAGTCATCCAATAGCATACCATAGTGAGACAGTCTCAGATACCATTTGGAAATAACCCACCTATGACAAGGAAATGTATTCCATTGTGCAAGCGTGTCGTCAATAGAAACATTAAATTATGGGAAAGGAGACAATCATCCACATTGATCACAAGCCTCTGCAGTTCATACAGACACAGGGGAAGCTGCAAAACGAATGCCATAAAAAGTGATACCTACAGCAGTTCCATCTCAACATCAACTATAAGACAGGGAGCACAAATCCTATCGTTTACTGCCTCAGTCGACCTCCTATTGGTACACTCACCACCGTGCTCCATTCCTGTGGGCATGAGGCATCTGAGTGGCCCCAACTTTATCAACGAGATCCTGACTTCGCCACCACCTATCAGCTCTTGGTTACAGGCACGAATGTCACCAATTTTCACATTCAGGATGGACTGTTATGCCATATGGGCCACCTCTATGTTCCCCAAGTGAGTGTGCAAAGTTTATTTGGGAGTCTCACTACAGTTGGATGGCATGACATTTTGGTGTGGAGAAAACTATGTTCGTTCTATAGAAACATTTCTATTGGCCAAAACTTCGACAGGACAACAACAAGTATATCATATCTTGCAATGCATGTGCCATTGCCAAGCTAGCCATCTAGAAGCAAGGCTTATACACCCCTCTTCCTACCCCCGAGAGGCCTTGGGAATCCATCTCTATGGATTACATGTCTGGCCTCCCATCCACCAAGCAAGGCAATGATTGTGTATTTGTGGTGGTTGATCGGTTTTCGAGGATGGTCATTCTCACAACCTACAAGAAGAGCATCACAATGACAGATACTTCCAAGCTCTTCTTCGAACAAGTTTGTGTCCATTTTGGGATACCACAGACCATCATCTTAGATCGATACATCAGTTTCCTCAGAACATTTTGGTTGAATCTCTGGTCACTGTTGGACACCAAACTCACTAAATCCACTGGCTTCCACCCTCAAATCAATGGCCAAACAAAGATCGCCAATCAGATGACTGTGCACATCCTGTGCATGTATAACTCTAAGAATATACATACATGGGATGAGAGTCTTCCCTACGTTTATCACAACTACAATAGGTCTCTCCATAGCTCCACTAGCCATAGCACATTTCAGATGGGGCTAGGATTCCAACCCTTGGGTCCCATTGATGTTGCACTACCTCTTGCAAACACACAGGAAGAATCTTCCCATGTTCAGTCTATGGTCGACAAAGCCACCTGATTTATTGAGCAGATTTAGCACATCTGCTAATAGGTCCATGAGATTTTGCAGAAATTTAATGCTAAGTACAAGAAGTGCCATGATCAACACTGGGTACCTCATAAGGTTCAGGTGGGAGATAAGGTCTAGTTACATTTGAAAAAAGAGCACCTTACAGGGCCCCATAGAAAGCTCTGTTCACTTTGTTATGGGATTTGTAACACTATCACCAAGGTTGTGGGTGACAATGCTTTTGATCTCAACACTCCCCGCTTCCTTGGCTTGCACCCAGTGTTCAATGTGGACCTCCTCCAGCCATATTTTCCACCATTATTGGGCACCTCGAAGATCGCAGAATAGTTGACACCAATAGAGCTCAACCCTGAATATATGGAACAGGCATCCACTGATCAGATAGTGGACACACAGGTCGAGGGAATTCATTAGCAGAAGATCTAGCTTTATCGGGTTGTCAAGGCAGAGCATTTCCTGCACCAAGGCAAGTGGCTCACCCGGGGCCAAATTCAGTAGAAATTTCCTCACCTGATGGGAGCACTCAATGCAATGGAGACCATTTCTTCTTAAGGGGGGAGGATTGATCCAGGTGGATATTGGTGGCCACCCACCTATTCCAACTAGCTCCTCTTGACAGTTTTTAGTTCAACATGTTTCTCTATAAAGGTGACATTTCTTTGTAATTGTGGGTTATGCACTTCTGGGGCTATCATGAATCCCTACACAACATCTAGGTGGATACTGATTGCCACCCACCTATTCCAACTGGTGTAGTTTGGAATTTTTCATGTCAATACATCTTTATATACCTCTAGGGCCATTTTGGGGCCCTAAACAGTGCTTTTTGGCTTTCCACGATCAAATTGGAGACATAATTAAAGTTTGATGGCATAATGTTTAGTTCTCGAAAATACCTTTCCAATGGGATATCACACACCTAAAATGGAGGTTGTATGCAAAAGTTACAACCCAAGGAAGTTGAGGTACCAACTTACCCATCAAGGCCCACATAACTTTTGGTGTTTCATCTCCTAGGGTTAGGTTTTTGGATGTCTAGGGTTTTGGCATTCATGAGTAATGTTAAAAACACCTCTTGGGCCTCATTGTGATTGTTAGCATCATGTAATTTCCCAAGCTTAAGGAGGAAATCAGCAGAGGTAACCACAAAACCACTTCGAGTCTAAGATATAGGCCTCCTAAACTCATAGAGGGATCTCTCTGTCTGATATAACTTTGTTTGAGTATGGATCTTAGGCTAGCTATGCAGAATACGATTTGTTTTTGAGTTGGGTAGGTGCAGAGAAGAGGAACCATGGGCAATGGAGTAACAATCTGAGATTTAATCAAAAACAAATTCTACAGACATCCTTACAGGGCAAGGTAGGCAAATCACTGGATCTTCATAGGCTTCAGGTAATGGCAGAGGGGAAAAATGTTAAGAACTCGAATTAAAGACAGAGCAGTAAAGAATTTTGCATTTAACTTTCAGTGGAAAACATTGACATTGCTTTAAACTGGGAACAAGGTGTTTTTACGCAAATCCTGATCTTAAATCTCTTCAAAACAATAGACAAAGAAACACATATGAAAACAGAGGAAAACACAATCACGGTGAGAAAATCTTCACCAATGGATTTGACACGAGAATCATGTAACCACTGCGACTGTATTATTGGATTGATGAAATATAGAAAGCTCTGTGAGCTCTGATACAAGATTAAATCATGGTCCCTGACTCATCAATCCTTTTAAATTAAAATTACATGAATAAATAGGAGAGATCACCCCTCAAACTTAGAAGGTCGAATTCAACCACCTCGGCCAAAAATAGAAATAAATCCTTGAAAATCTTGAATTGTCCGCCATGAAAGACGGGTCGAACTGCTGCAAAAAGGGGTCAACTCAGACATACGTTTCTCTAGAACAGTGTCATCTATGTAAAAACTGAAGGAGGTTATTGTAGATGAGTTTGTCTGGAGAAACAACCTCCTTCGGTTTCTCCAATTTTGTCTCCAGCTCATCGAAACAACTCCTACAAAATCAGGGCTGAAACAGGAAAAACGAAAAACTGAAAAAATGAGGCTGAAATATGGCTTTGATTCTCCAAACTAGTGGCACCTATAAAAAAAATATGGAAGAATTTTTTGTTCTTCAGGTTGTGCTGAACAAAAACTTCTCTCATTTTTTTAAAATTCATTTCCATTTGCCTGGAATCCGCTTCAGAAGACAACTAGTCAAACTGGTGAAAATGAGCAGTTTTGAGTTTTTCGGGAGGGCGAAGTGGTTTACTCAGACCCCCTAAGGTGCTAAGTGGTATTGGGAGGGGGGTCTGAGTTCACCCTGAGGTGACACCTGTCCCTCCCAATACCACCAACTCGGACCCCTGTTTTATTTTAATGTGTTTAATATGTTTTATAATTTTGTTTAATATATATTTTTTATTATTGTTTTATTATATTATTTTTATTTTTTTTTAATTTGTCTTTAATTAATATGTTTTTATATTGTTTTTTTTTTATTAATGTTAACTCTAATAAATTAACCTAAACACTAACTTAATCAAACTAAGTTAATTACTAATTAATAATTAATTTAATCATTATTTTATTTTTAATTATCCTATTAAAATAACTTTATTAGGCTAATAAGCATTAGAAAACGCCACTAACTATTTATTATTAACCCAATATTTTTTATCCTAAGCTTGTTTATGCAGGGATGAGTGATGGACGTAATGAAGTGAAGGGTGAGGGATTGACAGACGCAGCGGTGGATGAAGGATGCAGTAGGGTGATGAAGGGTCAGGTGAAATGGATGGAGGGGGAAATGGAATCAACCAAGCCCAGTAAGCCAGAAGTCTTCATCGCGGGAGCAACTCCAAATAAGCAGCCAATGAATTGAGTTACCTATGATTATAGGACCCCAACATAAGTTCCACCTGGGGATGGCAGCTCCTGAGGAGGTGTCAAGAATCTCAGATCTCTGAACATGCAGACCGGTGCTTTATTCATTGGGCCATGGAGTCGTTGCAGCTATAATCTTCGAACTGGCTCATATTTGACTGAACACTGAACTAGATATCATCAACTGCAAACTCTGTTGGAAACCATACAATGCTGAAAAAGATGTTCAAATGACTAAGCTTATTCAAAATTGCTACCTACCCTACACTACTGATAATTTTTTTGTTCTAAATGATACAATAATGCCAATGCAGCCAATCAAGCAACTGCTCTAATGGCTCTGCTCTTTCAATGTTTTCAATCAATATCAGAAATATAACTTGCATATGCATCATGAATTGCTTTCCATCCTGATCTTCACAACATAAAGTTTTGGGACTGTGAACAATTCCAGAAACTTTGGGAATCAATGGGAATTTTGAAAACAATAGCTCCTCCATGTAGACAGCTATAGGATCATAATAGACATGACCTATCTCCTGATGTTCAAATTCAACCAATTCAACCTCATGATTTGGTACTATTTTTATGTTGTCTAGATCCTCAAAAAAATCTTGATATGGCTGCAAATGTTTTGATGGGCTTTGTAATGAGACTTCTACTGAAAAAGACAATGAAGTTGATTGCCTAATCATGTCAATATCATAACATCTTTTCAGCCCATAGTTGGATGATGGAAAATGACTTTGACAACACAAGTCATCCAAAACATCAGATATTGGATCCTGGAGAAATTGAAATGATTGTTGCATTTGTTCCACTTAAACTTCTTGATTTTCTGTGTGTTTATCCTTTATCATATACTCAAGATTCTTTTTCATTAACTCATAATTTGTCTCAGGCTCTAAGCTTTCATCTAGAATTTGAAAATCAATGTAGGTCAAGGGCTGCAATTCTGGGCTTAGAACAGCCTCCATATTATCAATGGCATCTTCAACTGATTGATTAGAACATTCTCCCTCCCTACTATTGACAACTTGCTTACAATTTTCTCTCAAAAATTGAAAAGAAAACATAAGGGCAAATATTTTTCCCTTGCTCTGAAATTTTCTACATTTTCCTCATCGTTGTCATGATTGTTGTGCAAAGATTGATTGTCATATCTGAGTTATAACTGATCTTCTTCCTGCCAACGACATGTTGTTGATTGCTTTGAACAGTCAACATCTTTTTCAGCCACATAATCATCATCATATTGATCATACTTGGGTAGATTATCCAGGTAAGAAATGTCATCAAACATACACATCATATCAGTTGGTTGTTCCTCTACAAGTTGAGATGGAGCTTCATATTTGACTATGTTGTGAATTGAATACATGAAAGAATCATTATCCAAACCATGGTACCAAGGATGAACTGCAAAGTGTTTGGGGACATTGATCCTTGTCTGTTCTGGAACTATTGGCACATGTGGTCTTTGAACAGCAAGTTCATCTTTTCTACTAATCCTCTGCATCATCTCATTGATTGTGTTGGTTAGAATATCTAATTTCACTTCTGAAGATGTCATCCATTCATTTTATGTTCTATATTTTTCTTCTTCCTTTAACTTTTCCCTTTTGTTCAGCAAGTTAGCTTCCACATCAACTGCAATATTTTGCATTTCTTCAAGTGTTGCAGTGTTCCTTTCTCTTAATTGGAATGTCATCTCAAGATTGAAGGCATCTGGGTAATGCAAGTGAGGTGATCCTGGGGGTGGCCTTATATCAGCAGGCATTGCATGATATACCTTATTGAACCTTGCTGAAAACTGAGGTACTGTCTCCCTTGGCTATCTTTTCAAATGGTCATATTCTTCTAGGATGAGAAAGACATTTCTCATGATCACCCATCTATTTAGGAAATTTTTCACAAATTGATGGAAATTGCTAATGCTTGCAACTGGAAGATTCTTAAACCAAGTTTTGACTTTACCTTGCAATGATAGGGAAAATATCCTGATACATACATCATCTTCTTCCACTTCAAACAGATCAAGAAAATCCTCAAGACTTTGAATGTGTTTTTCAGCAGTGATCTTCACATTTTCTCCATCAAACCTGGGCAGATTATTAATGTAATTGACAGGGAGGTCATGGAGAATAGGAGGAAAATATAAAGGCTTATATATGTCTGGCATTTTTGCGGGTACAGAAGGTAAGGCAGGGGGCTTATAACCATGTGGAGTTTTAGCAAGAGTAGGAGATAAAGCATGAAGCTTATGTCTCACTCGACTTTCTAAAGGTGTATCTGGGATGTACACAGGCATATGAGTATGTACATGATATAAAACTTGGGGCTTAATCTCTTGAGGCTCGTCAATTTGCAGATGATCAATATAAACTTCAGCAATATACTCTTGATTCGGATTGGAAAAAGATAGGACATAATTATAGATAAAACCAAAAATGTCTTGAATACAATTTGAGCTTGAATACCTTCTCTTTCCAGATTGTCTGGTCATGCTTCAGGTTCTTCCTCCACTGGAGTCTTTGAGTTGGCACTATTCTGGAGCTGATTTGGAGTCGCCATGTGAAATATTTCAGCCTTCTTGTGTCTGGTCACTGTCCACTATCAGTGATCAAATCTGGAACTTGAAGTGCACTATTGGAGAAAGTTCCCCAGTATGGTCTCCATTAGGTTAGCACCCTGTAATTTCCCAAGCTAAAGGAGGAAATCAGCAGGGGTAACCACAAAACCACTTCGAGTCTAGGATATAGCCCTCCTAAACTCAGAGAGGGATCTCTCTATCTGATATAACTTTGTTTTAGTATGGATCTTAGGCTAGCTATGCAGAATAGGATTTGTTTTTGAGTTGGGTAGGTGCAGAGAAGAGGAACCATGGCAATGGAGTCTCAATCTGAGATTTAATCAAAAACAAATTCTACATACAGCCTTACAGGGCAAGGTAGGCAAATCACTGGATATTCATAGGCTTGAGGTAATGGCAGAGGGTAAAAATGTTAAGAAGTCGAATTAAAGACAGAGCAGTAAATAATTATGCATTTAACTTTCAGTGGAAAACATTGACATTGCTTTAAACTGGGAACAGGGTGTTTTTACACAAATCCTGATCTTAAATCTCTTCAAAACAATAGAGGAAACACATATGAAAACAGAGGAAAACACAATCACAATGAGAAAAACTTCACCAATGGATTTGACACAAGAATCATGTAACCGCTGCGAGTATATTATTGGATTGATGAAATATAGAAAGCTTTGTGAGCTCTGATACAAGATTAAATCATGGTCCCTGACTCATCAATCCTTTTACATTAAAATTACATGAATAAATAGGAGAGATCACCCCTCAAACTTAGGAGGTCGAATTCAACCACCTCGGCCAAAAATAGAAATAAATCCTTGAAAATCCTGAATTGTCCGCCATGAAAGACAGGTCGAACTGTTGTAAAAAGGGGTCAACTCAAAAATTTGTTTCTCTTCAATAGTGACACCTGTGTAAAACCTGAAGGAGGTTATTGTATATGAGTTTGTCTGGAGCAAAAACCTCCTTCGGTTTCTCCAATTTCGTCTCCAACTCGTCGAAACAGCTCCCGCAAAATCAGGACTAAAACAGGAAAAACGAAAAACTGAAAAATGAGGCTGAAAGATGGCTTTGATTCTCCAAAATGGTGACACCTGTGAAAAATCTGGAATAGGTTTTTGTTTTTCAGCCCGTGTTGAACAAAAACCTCTCTCGGTTTTTTAAAATTCATTTCCATTTACCCGAAATTTGCTTCGGAAAACAACTGGTCAAACTGACGAAAATGAACGGTTTTGAATTTTTTGGGAGGGCAGAGCGGTTTACCTAGACCCCTTGAGGTGGTAAGTGGTATTGGGAGAGTGGGTCCGAGTTCACCCTGAGGTGACACCTGTCCCTCCCAATACCACCAACTCGGACCCCAAGGTATTGATGGGACGTGAGGGGGGGGTCCAAGTTGTACGAGGGAAAACATGCGTGAGACTTAGAATAGTTGTTAATTTGTTTGATTTTGATTTTTTTTTGCTTCTTTTCTTTTAGTTTCATTTTGTTTTAATATATTTTTTTTATATTATATGTTTTATGTTATTTGTTTTATATTTTAAATT
>CBVK0100410559.1:0-12443 GCA_900067695.1 Picea abies | reverse complement strand
TATATATATATATATATATCGAATCATTGATGACCTTTTTTTTATAGACTTTAATTAAAATTTATAAATAATCTCTTTTGATAAAAATAATTTAGTAAATTAAAATTAAAATGGAGATGACATTTTGTATTTTGAAGTGGAATAGTAAATATAAATGTTTTTATGGAAATTGTATGCAAATTTTAAGTAATACAATCAATTAAATGTATGTATACAGTCTTTAATTTTTAATTTGTAATTAATTAAAGAAAGAGAACTAAGTTTAAACAAGTGAATTCCCTTACTGTAACTTCAAATGGAGATAACATTTTTTATTTTGAAGTGGAAATTTAAATATAAATGTTTTTATGGGAATTGTATGCAAAATTTAAGTAATACAATCAACTAAATGTATGTATACACATTTTAATTTGTAATTAATTAAAGAAAGAGAACTAAGCTTAAAAGTGAATCCCTGACTGGAACTTCTTTGATGAGAAATTAGTGTTATAGTGAGTTGAAATTGCTTCAAATTACTCTCACTTGCCAAAAACATCTTAACATATACTTTTAAAGATAATTTTAACTTCGCAGAGTTTCCACGAGTAAATTAATTTGATATTTTAAACACCCATTAAACCCATTTGTTGATGAAGGGAAGGTACTACTAATTCTAAGACAATATCCATGCTTAGATTTAAACCCTCTACTATTACTAGTTTGAAGCTTATTGAAGAGTGGTAAGATCATATTAGAATCACTGAGCTTATCATAAATGGTGTTATTTTGGGGGGGGGAGAGATTACAATTACTGGTTTCTTTTAATTAGAGTTCCCCAACTAAGATCAAATGCATTCCACTCAAGTGTAATCAATTCATAGAGATTTTAATGCAATTCATATACTGATGTAATACAAATTATCATTTGTTTTCATTTTTGAATATTTGGCAGGAATTTTCTATGCATTTCTTGAGAAACATTGGGCATTTCTATAGAAATGTGCTACCCATAAAGAAATGTGAATTCACACCTAAAACAATGTTTTTAATGTTTTTTAAGATAATACTTCAACACCACTTTCTTTATTCATTTGTGAGGTTTACAAAGTGTTGAGTTGTTTATTAATATTCCATTCTCAAAATGAAAAAAACAAAAACAAATTACACAATAATTACTACAGTAAAAAGTTCTTTTGTTCTCTAATAATAAGTACAACTAAAAATTCATCAGTCATGTTGTGATGAATTTGTCACTTAAGATTAGACTGAGATGTTTCATACAAAAGATCTGAAATAATGTTAAGTTGATTGATTAAAAAAAACATATCATCAGATTATTCATTTGAAAAACATTTATAATTTCTTACACCAACCTAAAATCTTAAGTTGAATTAAGCAAAAATATTAGAATCTTATCAAGTTACTTTCCAAATTGTAATACCACACAAAAAGTACACAACAAAATATTTACTTTCTTAAACCCACCTTAAATTTTAAACTGATGTAATTAAATTTTAAATTGAGGTAATACCCTTATGCTATATTGAATTGTTAGTTGTAAATGTATAGTTCCTTAGTCTATAATCTAGGTAGAGTTTAGGGGCCATCGTTTGTACCTTGAGGCCATACTTGTCTCTTTCCTTCATAGAGCCAAGTCTCTAGGAAACTCTACTATTGGTTGGGATCAATACTCCTACATTTATCCTTGACCTTCTAAGGATATTACCTCTACATGTTCCCCAAATGTATATGTTGTTGGTTTTTTGAGGCTTCCAGGTTACTTCTAGTCAATGGTGATCTTTCCTGATCACCTTCCCCCTTTCACATATTCTTTAATAATATAGGTCACCTCCTACTATCTAAGGACATGAACCAAGTGATTAGAGAGGACATCTATAACAGTGCAAGCCAGTAACTTGGATCACAACCCCTAAGGGTCTTTGTCTTAGGATGGATTTTATTCCAAGAACTTAATGTAGATGAGAGAATATATTATTATAATAATTTCATATACACACAAACATTAGATGCACAACCCCAAGAAACTCCTTAGAGAGTTTTGAGTTAGATCTCATTGACTTTGGGTTGAGATTGATCATCACATCCCACACCCTGGTAGGATTTGCAAGCTATGCATCTGAGTTGGAGGAGCATCTCATCTTAAAATTTCTTATACATTATTAGAGGGAGGTTTTAGTACCTTTATCAAGACTTCAATGGTTCATTCTCCACATTCCACAATTATGTAAACAAAAAATGCCTTGTTTTTTTTTTTTTCTCAAGGGTGATTTTTAGGCATAAATTATAATTCTATTATGGACCACCCTAGTTATACATTATAAGGAGTATTACTTATTTCGTCCCTGTTGTATGGTTCATATATGTTATAAAATTATAAATAGATGCCCATACCACTTTGGATATCATATTAGTGAGGTCACATGTTTCCTCCCATCCTTTGCCCCCCCATAGGTCCACTAACTCCCTTATGGATTTTAAGGAGCTCCTAGTCCAAAATCCATGACATAAAAATGAACTTTTGGAGGACCTAGGGTTAGAATCTCTCCAAGGATAGTGCCACTCTCCATGTTCCTTAAGACGCTGACCCTCCATTTAGAGATTCTTCCCCTTAATCTTAGATGTTAGGATTGATGGAACTCCTTGTTCTAAATGCCTTCCCGGGATTACACAATCACACCTCATGATAACGAGCTTCTCTCTAGATGACATTCTCACATAGTGCATTGACCATTTCAAGGTGATTAATGAATGGGTTAAAGAGCCTTTGTCTCTCTCCCCTCTTTCAACCTCAACCTTGATTTCTAACTAATGTTATTAGGACCAAAATGAAACCAACATAATTCTTTGATTAGACCAATTTTAGGATGCTTTTGGTTAGAATCAACCTCCCAAATTGGAATTGATTGGTTTTGTTTTGAACTAGTCAGAATCGACTAGTTCAAGATAAAATCAATCAAAAGCAATTGGTTTTACTAGTTTTGTATCAACACATATCCTTCCAACCAAATCCGAACAATAAAAAGCCTACAACTACCCTAAATATTGATTTTGATATATTTAATGATGCCTCCCTTCTATCATGGATGGACTTATCCTAGATGGCTTACATCCATTTCCACTACTCTAGGACACATACAATGGTGTTAAACCTTCAAGGGAATTGAGTCAAGATGTTGAACATACCCATACAGAGAATGTAGAGAATCTATATTTGGATGATTATTCAGTTTGATTTGGTTGTAGACTATAGTATGATTATTTTTGGACTCTATGGGTGATATATAAACTTCCATAGATATTCCACTGGAACAGTTCATCACAACAGATTTGTTGTGCCTACAACAAAACCTTCCCTTAATTTCTTCTCTTCGCTTCAAATCACCATTACTCTAAGAGAAGAAATTGGGCCCCCCAATTACTTTTTGCTATTAGAAAACCTTCTAAACTCTTTCATGCAAATGTTAAAGTCCAAGTTTCTCTTCTTACCATCTAGACTTTACCATTTTGAGCAATTTTGAAGATCACTTTGGCCCACCGATACATAGTGTATTGGAAAGCATCGTCTATATTTTCTGATACACAGTGTATCATTGAACATCCTCTATATTTCGTCGATACACTGTATTGACGAGAATCCTCTATATTTCGCCGACACACAATGTATCATCGACACAAATTTCCTCTTCTTCCATCGATATGTCGGCAGAATATGTCCATCCCTCATTGACACTAGGCATATCGACAATTGACTTTCTTTTCTTGCCAACATAGACCATATTGGCTAGACACTCACATATTGAGGCCTCTTCTAAATTCTTCCATCTCGGATCTTTTTTGTCGTGCCCACTAGTTAGGTTTTTTGATTTTCAACGGTTAAAAATTATGTGCCTGACTGGATGATTGATGTTTATTTCCTGTCAATGTTAATTTGCGTCATATTGCAATCACGATCAAGTATGATAATATCTTGGCAAGTTTGTTTGTCTTGTTAGCAACTTTTATGATGCCATTTACATTCACATATGTTTTGTGCCTCTTGTTTCTATGACTAACCTTTCTCATGAAAGTGCCATTTATCATTATGCGGGTTGATTACAACATTTGCAAGATATAGTCGGCTCCAAATTGCATCCCAAAAAAGAATTGATCCACTCGACACATACTCAATATTAGGTGCTCCAAACATCAATTGGTTTTTTTCATGGGATAATATTTTCGAGCCACTAATAGATGACCCTGGTTTCAATGGATAGATTGAAAGCCTATATAACACATATGTTCTAGGAGTTGATGAAACTGAGTTTAGACGAAGAAGTAGCTAGAATGAGGTCATAACTTTTATTAAAAAATGGCTTTGATCACAATTTTGGGTACTAGTCAAAGTGGATTTTTCACGTCCAAAATAGGTTAACTGTATGTTTTGCAAGATTAAGATTCCAACGCCACTTATAGAATCGAAATTGGAGGTCCAAAAGTGCTAGAACGATCGCCAAGTATTTCCCACCAAGCAAGACTCGCTAACTGTGAAACTGTTGAAATGATTTAAATGAAGTGGCAAGTTCTCTCATTGGAAACCTCTCCCCATGCTATCTGTATTGCAAAAAAATAGCACCCCAATCAAACATTGTATGAGCAAGATATGCAACTTTAAAATCATGATAAGTTGCCTCAAAATCCCCTTTAACAAAATAGCACCCCAATCAAACATTGTATGAGCAAGATATGAAACTTTGAAATCATGATAAGTTGCCTCAAAATCCCCTTTAACAACATCATCAGTTAGCTTTTTTGATTAACGCCAACACACAAAATTATATTAAACAAAATAGCTAGATTAATTTAAATAGAAATAATTTAAATTTAAGTAAATTTTAAACAAGATTTAATAATAATTAAATAATGGGGGTTCCTTTTTAATTGATAATAGCATGGTTTATAAATGTTTAGAAAATTTCATATTATACTTCACCTCATAACGCGAACATATTCTTAAATTGAATGTGCGACATATGTGTCGGGGTAAAATAACATTTTCATTGCAGTAATATTTTTACTATGGTAGAATGCTATTTTCACTCTGTATCGGATGTAAAATAACATTTTCACCCCGGTATATCGGAGATAAAATGATATTTTCAGTGTGATATGTCGGGAGTAGAATGCTATTTTCACTCTGGTAAAATAACATTTTCACTCGAGTATATGGAAGGTAAACATATATTTTCACTTCGATATGTTAGGAGTAGAATGCAATTTTCACTCCGGTACGTATCGCGGGTAAATTGCTATGACGGTTATGTTAAACAATTTTATAAGAATTAAAATAATATTTTTATGAGGGTTATGTTAAATTTTTTTATAAGAATTAAAATAATGTTTTTTTTTTGTAAATTAATAATAATAATAATATATTTTTAAGATCACTACTAAGCTAGACACCAAATTGGTGTATGAGACCCCTTCCGTTCAACAATTTCAGTAAAGTCTACGAAAGTATGCATAATGATATTTTAAATCTTATTCATTAAAGGTGAGGTGGAGGGGGACATAAGGCATGCACACCTCCTTCCTAAAATTGTTTAATGAATTTTATTTAAAACCTCCCTTTTTAACCACGGTTTTATCACATTTTTTAAAATCCTCTTTCATAGTTAACCATGAAACCTCTTTCTTTTTTGGTGAGTCAGTGAAATCATTTAACATTTTACAACTTGGTGTTTCAATAAAAAACTAAGATCTTTGTTCCCCATTGACACGAGACATGTTGACACAATATCCACTTTCCCGATCGACACACCATGTGTTGGGGCTCTTCATGCATTTTTTCCATGGAACAAGGGATCGTATTTTGGTCATAACATTTGAATCTGCGCTGCATTTAGCACGCTCATTATACCATTGGAAAGGTATCACCGAGCTCCACAAATTCTCAGTTATAGGGCTTAAGAGATTCCTCACCAATTGTCACGATTTTCACGATTAAAAACATGTGTATTGTCAACAACCTAGGAGCCTGAATAACACAATATTTTAATCAAGATCAAAGGGACCAATAACTAGCTTATTGCTTAGATTTGTGAAAATAATTGAATACATGATTGAAAGAATAGGAAAAATATACACACCATCCACACAATTGAACACAATATGTATCCTGGGAAACCTAATACGAGAGAAAACCTAACTAGAAGGTGAGGCCTATGCTCTGCTCACTTTTCTTCAGTTATGGGAAGCAAGTACAAAGAAAGAGGCACTCACTATAGATTTTATTTGACATTGTGTCTTGAATTACTTCTACAGAATCTCCTACCTCCTCTATTATGCTCTCAAAATACCACTCCTTGGATGCTCTACTCAACTATGGAACAAGCACAATACAAAAGAGTGGCACCCTTTCTCCTCCTATCGACCTAGTATTTAACATAGCCTGATAGTTGTCTAGGGTTAAGGTTTTGACTTCCTCAACCCTCAACTAGTGATCAGGTTTGGAACTTCTAGAATCTTCTCGAAATTCCACACTTGGCTATCCCCATATGTGTGAGTAATGGGGGTTGACGTGGCATCCATGTGTAGCATGGTGGTCAACAAGGTAGGTCAACTTGCGAGAGGAATAACTTTGCATATGAGCTTCAATTAAGGTGTTTTACACACCATTGGAAAGGTCTTGGAGTGTATAACATCATAGAGGGTGTGGATGCAAGTTCTAGACATTGTAACCCAAAAAAATGCCATTTAATGCCACAAAATGGCTCTAGACCCCAATTTTCCAAACTAGGACCTGGCACTAAAATGGCTCTGCAAGTTGATTCCTCCAAAATTTTCCACCTAGAAAGTACCAATAAGATGAAAAATTGTATGCTGATCCAATATCATACCTCCCCATTTAGGGAGGCTTTTGGTACTCCAAATCTTTATTGAATGAGGTGAGAAAATGTTTCCTCTACCTTCTCCCTATAGTACCATTTTGATTTTCCTAGAAGTTGTCATTTAAAACCAATTTACCAAAGGTCAAGATTCCACCATCTTGTAGTTCTAGAATTCCTTTGCAAAACTATGTCTTCTGCCAACTTTTCCTAAACATCCGGTGCTAAGTCCTCTATGGTAGGTAGGACCTGCTCCACCTCCCGATCCAACATGGAAGGCTCATAGAGTTTTAAATTTTCCACATTCATTATGGACTAAATGTGCATGTATTGGGGTAGACCGAGTCTGTAGGTGTTATCTCCTACCTTCTTCATTACCTCAAAAGGACCATACCATTATCCTTGATATTCTTATTAGGGCCCTGTTATATTCTTTCCTTATTCAACTATAACCGAACTCTCTCTTCCGCTTTAAATGACTTCTCGGTTCTATGTTGATCATGTCTGGCCTTATAATTTTCTTGTGACTTCTTCAACATCTCTTGTACTTGCAAATGGATCTGTCTAATATTTTCAACATGTTTCTCTACTTTCAATGCTTCTCCTACGATGTCTTTCCTCACTCCTTGTTGTCCATATACAACATCCAAGGGAAAAGGCGGTAAATACCCAAAGCAAGTTTCAAAAGGGGAATTACTAGTAGAAGTGTGGAATGCTTTGTTATAAGAGTGTTGAATATAGATTTGATTTCCATCCCAAGTATTCAGATGCTTCTTATTGTAACCCCTCGATAGTTGTACCAATGTCATGTTGACTACTTTTGTCTTTCCATTCCATGGATGGAATGTTGTAGATCTCTTCAACTTTGTGTCCATCTTCTCCCAAAGTGTAGTCCAAAAGGCACTGATAAATATAGTATCCCTGTCTGAGATGATGCTCCTTGGTATCCCAAAGTGCACCTAGACGTTCAAAGAAATGTTTGTTGAGTCTTTTCCTTTGATGGTCTTTTTACAAGGAATAATAATGCACATCTTGTTGAACCTTTCAACTGCCAAAAAAATATAGTCATGTCCCTTCCGAGTTGTTGGTAAACCACCCACAAAATCTATGGAAATGCTTTCTCAAGTTCTAGTGGGTACATGTAAGGGATGCTATAGACCTTGATTTCTATTACTGGGTTTGCTGGTACAACATATTATGCATCTTGTAATATACCATGCTACATATTCTTGCATTCTATTGTAGTGCACATATCTTTGTAAGTTAGCAACTATCTTCCAAACACCAAAATGTCCCACAACATTGGAGGTGTGAGCCTCTCTGATAAGCTGCATTATTTCACCTTTAGGAACACAAAGCTTGTCTAGATTGTAGAGAAACCCATTCTAGAGATGATAGTCTTCCTTTTCGTCACCTTCTTCGACATGAATTTGGACTTGTAGCTGCTGAAACACCTCTTTGAAGTCCTCATCTTCTATGTATGCCTCTTTGTATGCATCATGGGTAAAAGGCTCCATGTACATAAGAGTTATGAAAGATGTAATATTCGATGTGGGTGGCCTTGAAAGCATGTACACCAACTTATTAATGTTTCCCTTCTTATACTTGATGACTAGATGAAATTGCTACAAAAACCCCATCCACTTGTAATGTTTGGTTTGCTGAAGCTTACTCTGGGCTTGCAAATATTGCAGTGGCTGGTGATTTGTGTGGATAATGGTTTCCTTTCCCATTAGATAGTGCTTCCACTTCTTAACATCTTGAACTAGGGCATATAGTTCCTTATCATATGTAGGGTAGTTCAAAACTTCTTTCCCTACACGACGCTCTTCCGATCTTATCATATGTAGGGTAGTTCAAAACTCTCCTATGAAACATCTTAGAATTATAGCATACTAGCTTACCTCCTTCCATCAAAACTTTTCCCATAGCATACCCACTTGCATGTGTCTCCACTTCAAAGGGATTCTAAAAGTTAAGTTGTTTGAGAACTGGTGCTTTACTAATCTTTCATTTTATCTTGTTGAAAGATTTTGGCTGATTCTTTCCCCATTGAAAACTCTTATCGCTCATTGTTCTGGCGTGGAGTGGTGCAACTACCACTAAAAAATATGTTATGAACTTCTGTAGGTACTATGATGCATACAGGTTGACCCTCGTGATGAACTCTCCCAGGTTAAGGGCACAGCCCGTTGCAACTACCACTAAAAAATATGTTATGAACTTCTGTAGGTACTATGATGCCCCTAAAAATCTCTTAAATTTAGTGACATTTGTAGGAACTGGACATTTTATGATGGCCTCCATCTTTCCAAGATCTATCTTTATCTCCCCTCCACTGATCACATACCCCAAATACACCAATGCTTGCTGAGCAAATTCACATTTCTTGAGGATAACCAGCAACTGGTTCATTTTTAGAGTCTCCAACACCTGCATGAGATGTAACATGTGCTCCTCCTAGGTATATCTATAAACCAATATATCATCCAAATACACTATAACAAATGAATCTAAATACGGGTGCAATACATCATTCATCAATCTCATAAATGTAGTTGGTGCATTACATCATCCAAATGGAATGACCAACCTTTCATACAAACCTTTCCTTGTCTTGAAGGCAGTATTCTAGGTGTCTTCTTCTTTGACATGTACCTGGTGGCATCCTGACTTGATATCCAACTTGGTGAAGTACTGGGCATGTTGCAACTAGTCTAATAAATCATCGATATTTGGCATATGGTACCGATTCTTTAGTTTAGCCTTGTTCAAAGTTTTGAAGTCGATGTACATTCTCCAAGTCCCATCCTTCTTAGGTACGATGATCATAGGTGACCCACAAGGTGAGGTGCTTGGTCAAATTACTCCTTTCTCCAGTAGCTGCTACAACTGTTTCTTCACTTCATTTATGTTGGAATACACTGTCTATACAACCCAATATTGGTAATGGGGAGTTAGACAACAACTATATCTCATGCTCCACTTCCCTCTTAGGAGTGATTTAGGCTCCTGGAACACTCCTCTGTATGCCTGCAACAACTCCTCCAACTGTTTATGCTTTTTAGTACATCCCTCCAGGGATGTTTTTACTCCTACCGACTCATCACTAAGCTGATTCTATCATAAGAAAAGAAAAACATACTTCTTACTTGAACTAATCAACTTTTTGTATTGGTTGGCACTTACTAACTTACTAATGAGATCTTTGATTTACCTTTATGCGCATTGATTATGAAATACTTCCCATACTTCTTGATCAAGAGGTATCGGTTTTATCTCTACATGAAGATCACAGTCCTCATATACATGTATGGGCTTCCAAACACTACACCAAACATGTCAAGGGATATTACATCTAACTCCACTTCATCAATAAAATATGCACTTACAATAAATTTGATCTTACACTGTTTTGTGACCTTGATCTTTGCATCCTTGTTTACCCACCCCAATGGATATGGGATAGGATAATCATGACCTTCCAACCCAATCTTCCTGACCAAATTGGATTTTATGAGATTAGCCTATGAACCAAAAACAAATACACCATTTACCTTGGTTTTCTTGACCTAGATATTGATATGGAAGAGTTTTTTCATTTCCTTCTCTTCCTTGTGATGAAAGCTACTCAGATTCACCTCCTTCAGCACTGAAGTGCATGAAATATTCTCATCCACCACTGAGCTACTCTCTACTTGATTGCTTGAATCCATGGCTAGAAGTTTCTTCTTCTTGGAATCCTTCTTATGACTCTTATGGTTGAACTTTGGATGTAGTTTCCAATACTTTTCCTCAGTGTGACCATCAATATTACAATGGTTACTTGGATCCATGCAATGATATGCAATGGTTTTCATCTTCTTTTCTTTCCCTTTCCTCTTATTCTTCCCCTCCTTGGAAGTGTTTTGGTGCTCTTTTTGCTTGGAAACATTTGTCTTTCCTTTCTTGTGGCCTATATTTTCTAGATATTGTGCTTGCACACATGCCTCATCAGCTGTCTTGGGATTGAAGAGCATCACTTGCTTTCAAAAATGACTATGTAGACCCCCTATATACTTGAGGAGTACATATGTATTCTTGGAATAGATACCCAACATGATAGTCATCTTTCTGAATTCAGTGGTGTACTCTTGCACATTTTTCCCTTGCCTTCGCCTGAAGTAATGCCAATGGATCCATTGGTCCTCTACATACCAGATAGAGTAGAATTAATACTTAATGAGGTTTTTGAAATCCTCCCATTTAGTTACTAGTAGATCACCCTCCAACCTAAGTGTTTCCATGTGGCTTTCCCACTAGGTTAATGCATGGCCCTCTAATTTTAGTCGAACCAACAAAATATTCTGCTCCTCATCTATATTGTGAAAACTGAAATATACCTCTAATTGTTGCAAATGATGATTCAAGTTTAGTGCATTGATCTCACCTTCGTATGGCTTGATATCCACTTTCTCTTCCATTTTAAATAAATACTGTGAAGGGTTAATGACATTGGAACTTGGCTTCTCTTTCTCGAGCTCTTTCCTCGATTCCTTTTTTGGGTTTTGATTTTCTCCCAATTTCCCTTCTGATCCAATCTCTGATTTAGAGCCTCCAACCTCCCCAAATGTTTCGATCTTGCTTTCTAGAGCTCCCATGAGGAGGGACATATTGTGAGAGATATCAACGAATTTCTCTTCCAGCCTCACAAATCTCTTTTCTACTAGATCTCAAGGGTTGTTGTGAATATACTCATCCTCCATGGCTAGGGTTCTGCAACTTTCTTCTTAAGAAAATTCCTGGATCCTGAAACTTTCCAAAAATACCCCAAAGAAAACTACTCTTATACCAATATGATATGTAAATTTTCATGGATACTCTAATGGAACAGTTCGTCGCAATAGGTATTAAACTATTATGAATATTAGATTATGCAATTTATTTCCTTAGATCCCAAATTAGTTATTACTAGCTTATTTCTTAGATTTATGAAAATAACTAAATATGAGAATGAAGGAACATGAAAAAATACACACACCATCCACATAATTGAACACAAGATGTATCCTAGGAAACCATGAGAAAACCCAACTAAAAGGTGAGGCCTATGCTTTTATCTCTTTTCTTCAGTTATGGGAAGCAAGTACAAAGAAAGAGACTCACTATGGAGTTGCCTTTGACATTGTGTCCTGAACGACTGCTGCATAATCTCCTACCTCCTCTGTTATGCTCTCAAAATACCACTCCTTCGATTCTCTGCTCAACTATTGAACAAGTACAATACAAAAGAATGGCACTCTTTCTCCTCCTAGTAGCCCAATATTTAACATAACCCAATATCCATCTAGGGTTATGGTTTTGACTTTCCTCAACCCCCAATTAGTGATCAGGTTTGGACCTTCTATAATATTCTTGAAAATCCACACGTGGCTATCCCCATATGTGTGAGTAATGGGGGCTGACGTGGCATCCACTCATACCATGGTGGTCAACTTGTGGGAGGCATAACTTCCGCACATGACTTATGATTGAGGTAATTTTCACATCATTGGAAAGGTCTCTGTGTGTGCACAAGTTTCGAATGTTGTAACCCTAAAA
>CBVK0100410558.1:0-12443 GCA_900067695.1 Picea abies | reverse complement strand
AAAAAAAAAAAAAAGGATGTTGCTTGTGACATTGTTTTTCGATTCAAGGGTTGATTGTTAGATTTTGGTTGCAACAATACTAGTTGTTAAGGGCATGGTTTTAACAAAGTTACAATTTTAAATTGAAAAATAAAAAAGGGGTGCTATTGGTAGAACTCATTTTCAATTTGAGGGTTGATTTTAAATATTGTGTTAGCAACATTACAAGACATGGTTGAAAAATGTTTTAATTTTAACCCCAACAAAAAAAGGGTGTTGTCGATGGAACCACTTTTTGATTCAAGGATTTATTTTAGTATTTTTAATGCAAAAATATGGATTTTTAGCACTAGAATTTTTATTTTGAAGTCATCGTTCTTGTTAGGTTGGTAACTATGCTTAGGGCCCACCTCAGAGGTGAAGAGGTTGAGATGACACAATCTTGATTCCATCTAGTGAAACCTAAAACTTTAAAAAGACTTTATTTTGAAGTCATTGCTACATCATAATGTTTATCTCTAAATGAGAAGAATCCTTTTGTTATGAAATACTTGGTCTATTTGAGTATGAGTATACTATATTAATATATTCATGAAAAATTTGGTAATGGAGGCATAATCGCCATAAGTGTGAATAGTTTGACTACAAGTAGGGCTACTTGGCCCATTTCTTTTAATGATCGCTAGTTGACAAGAAGTAGGATATTAAAAATAATTAGAAAAACTGGCATAACTTGGAAGGCCATCTCCCAATACAAACCTGTGATCGAATACAATATCACACAAAATTTTAAAGTTAACCAAATAGTATATAGTGGCCCCAAAATTCAAAAATTCAAAAAACATTGAGTCAGAAGTCAAAAAGATGCATCCACATGGTCCCCTCTATTAAGCTCTAGTATTCTAACTTTGGATTTTAGAGTGACAAGTTTCAAAGATCATTTTGTACGATTTCAAAAGGATTGGTTTTTCAACTCCACTTAATCATTGAGCACAAGTTACAATTCTCCATACATGACATCTCTGTTGTTGCTTATTCCAAGACCTCCTTAATAGAAGGGGTGTTTCATGGAAAGATTATTTCCAAGATAGCATATCAATGACCTAAGTTGACTTGGGGAAAGAGAAAACTCATATGAACCTTCTGATCAAATCTTATGCATTTCTTGAATCCTCAAATTTTTCAATGTAAATAATTTGTGACCAAGTGCTAGGCAATCCAAACTCTCTTAATATCATTGATTGTGATGATTTTAATTTTAGGGGGGGATTATAGTCTAAGTTCGAATGTAGAAGTCATAAAGTCATATTTTTATGTAAAAGGGAACTTGATAGATATGTAATTTATGGAATGAAGCCTAATCAAAGTTGGCTTCGTCAAAATGACACCTTATAAGAAGTAAATAGGAAGAGAGTGAAGGTCGGGAAGAAGAGGTCCCAAAATTGGCATCATTGCATACAATGGTTCTTCTTAATGGAATCCTTCTTCTCCAACTCTCTCTCTTTATCATATTTTTGTGGTGTATTCAATTCATGTATTTTCATCAATGTTCTTGTGATTAATTTCATGGAAGATTTGTATGTTTTCTCTCCTCTTCTCTTGGCATTCAAACCTTCTAGATGCTTTTCTTTGTCAATGTGTTGGCAAGTCAACTACTTCAAAAATATTGGTCAAATCATCCCAATCAATATTTATGTGAACAAACTCATGTTTGCTAGTCAAGAACCTTTCCACTTGTTCATCATGTTCAAAAACTTACCAATGGTCAAGGCTATGTAAGATAGATATTCTACATAGTGTATCAGTGATAATACCCCTAGATGTGACCGTTTCTAAAGTTTGACTAAAGGAAGCATGAACAACTAGATCATCTTCCAAGTAATTTTGACTTCTTTGGATTTACTTGATGGAGACAAATTCAAACTTATCGATAAATCTAATCACATCTTCCTTGTAAAGTTTTAACCTATTATCCTTAGTTGAATATACATCTTTGATTTGAAGAATGATAATTTCAAAGTCACCAAAGACTTCCAACATCTTCACCCCTAATTATTTGGCTATTTCAACCCCTAAGAGTAAGGTCTCATATTCAACAACATTGTTTGTAGCCCTGAACTCTAATTGATAAGAAAAACTAATGGTATTTCCTTAGGGTGAAATTAGGATAATGCCAACTCCATTCCCTAGTTGAGATTGAGCCCCATCAAAGTACATAGTCCAAATTTGATCATGGGTCTCTTCTTCAATAAATTCAAGGGCTAAGGAATGAGAAAGAATGGTACAGTTTCCCATGTTTTCATCCACCATACAAACAAATTCATTGATGGGGTCTCTAGAGTTTTCCATGTGGTACTTTATAAGTCCTTCATTATGTAAGACCATTGGTTTCCCTTCATAAGAATTGAGTGTAGCATACGATGAGTCCATTTGTAGATATCCACCCAGGTTATGAGAAAATTTTCTTGATAACAACATACCCCATGAATCGGGCACATCAATCACCATTATGTCCATCAAAATTCTAATGTCAATTTTAGCCACTAGATAGACAAGTAAGTTTTTAATGACACCATAGACCTTAACTTCCCTTACATTCATTGCAAAAAAAATTCTATAAGGTCTTGTTGTCTTTAATCCAAGATATTGCATAACCCCTAGAGGCATGACATTGGTTGAAGCCCCAATGTCCAACATATAGTTATATAGAATCAACTCATTCACACTTAAGGAAATGAAGAATGGGTCATGCTTCTCGTTAAAACCTCCCCTATCATTGGTTTGGAGAAACTATAGGTTGATCTTGGGAAGGATCATCATTAGCGTTAATAAAATCTAGAGCCCTCCCAACTTTCATTTCAAGTGAAGGAATCTTCATAATCTCAATGAGAGGGAAATTTATATAAGACTTGGAAAGATAAAGATACAAATCTATATTTATTTCATTACCATGTGTTTGTGAAGTTAATCCACCATATTGAGTTATTGTGGGTTGGATAGGTTGATTCCTTTTGAGAATATCTTTAGGCACTTCTTGACTAGGTTGCTAACTTGGGAGATCTTGGTGTCATTGAGAATTTTGTTTGCCCCTTCTTTGGTAGGTTACCCAATCCCTCTCCCTAATCATTCATTTAATTTCTTCTGAGGATGGTTTATGTTGATTCAATATTTCAATGGAAACCTAGTCAACCTCATGAATGTCATTGATCATTCTTGTATAATCCCTAAAAATTTTGTTTAAGTCACTCAATCCTTCCCTGTTGATTTCAATTTCCATTTGAGATATCTCCTTAGCATACATGCAAGTATATTGACTATAGTACTGACCACATGGATTGCACCAGGTAAGATTTTTTGTTCAACAAGGTTTTTATCACCTAAAGGAGTTGGGATTATTTGATTTTGTTGGACTTGTTTTTACTGATCCCATTTAAATCCCCCCCCCCCCCCTTGGAATCTATTTTTCCTCTCTAGTTGGATGATCTTATTCTACATGGATTGATTTTTTTGTTTCAACACTTCATTTTCCTTGGAAAATTTTGATTCCATCCTTTTTATTATATCAACAAGGAATTCCATCATATATGGGGTAGTCTCTGTGGTTTGAATACTCTTTTCTTTGACTCATTCTTGGAGGAAGAATCACTAGAGGTATTGAAAGGATCAATCTTGGAGGATAGAACATTTTCCTTAATTTCACGTGCAAATTCCTTAGGCATCTCCAAAGTTGTAGGGGAATTATATCTAAGAAACCAAATTTCCCTTCAAAAGAATTGGTGTAATGAAGTAAGATGGATCCATCACTAGGCCTCAAATCATTAGGATAATACCTCAATAACCTATCAAACCTTACATTGAGTGAGCATTAATCTATTGTATTTATTATGAGACCATCCATTGATGAAGGCATCATGGAATGATTTCCAATCCCTGATGTTATTTATAGCCAAGTCACCATACCAAGTTTTAGTATTTTCTTCTAATGACAAGGAAAACAATTTCATCACTACATATTATTGCTCATTTGGGATTGAGTTTTCTCCTAGGACACGATAGAACTTAGAAATGTGTTTCTCGACTATGATCACATCATTTCCTATATACTTAGGAGTCCACTTGCTATATTTATCAAGAAAAGCATGAGGAAAACCCCTTATTATATTGATGTTGAGGGGCTTGTACATATTGGTAACCCATGGCTTATCACCCATATTGATTGTTTGTTGGTGAACTACATAAGGATTTTTATGTATCAGAATATTACTTGAGAAATCTTAAGAAAACTCTCTCCTTTATCTATAAGATTTTTCAGAGTCTGAAATACTTTGGTAGAGGTTTGGGTTGGAAATTCTTGTTGGATACCTCCACTAGATCCTTCTTTGTGTGAAATTACTAGGTAAGTAATATAAAGGAGAAACTGAAATCCTATTCACCAAAAGAAAGTGAAGCTATACTTTAAATGAACCAGGGAATGGAATTTCTCCCTAGCAATGGTGCCAAAATGTTATCGCTTAGACACTCCCTAAATGAAAATTATAATCTTGTTGCATAGGAAATGCCTAAGGATACTATCAAGTGAATCACTACCTATCACCTATGTGATTGACTCCACTCTTTAGGCTAGGAAAACAAATCTAGGGGGGAAATCCCACATGGTCAAGCTGGATCCTATCGTTGTAATTTTGAGATATGTGAGAACAAGGACTAGACACAATACCACCGAACATGCTCCTAAAAAATCTAAGTTATCAAAAAGCAAACTAGTGGATAAAGGGACCTTCCAAAAACTAACCCTTTGGGGATGTCAAGTCCCCAAAGCTTGGATACAGAAGGTGTGAGAGACAGTTACAGTAACCTTCTCACAATGTTCACCTAAGGTGCAAGTACTCTCGTAAAGATATGCACATTCCTTAGGAGCTGAAACAACGATTATTTGTCTACCTCAGGTACCACAGGTACTTCCCACCCGCAGTCATCTTTGTAGATTTCAGAGGAATGACCACTACAGATACTACTTCATAATCAGTGATCGAGTGGGGTAGTCATAATTCAAGACCACATATATGGGCAAGGATCTAAGCCCAAAATTCTAAGAAGTGATGCCATCCAGAGGTCCTTGCACTTCTAAAACCCCCATATATGTAGTAATCCAAGGACACACAAATAAAGAGGAGAGGGGATATCACCCCACTTTCTCTAAGTGTGACATTGTGCTTAACTCATGTGTGAGAGGAACTTCCTCGGCAAGTTCTCCTTGATACAAATGGATTTTTCTCTCTTTAGTGACTTATAATTTTGGTTTTATGGCCTTCGAGAATTTCCTCTCTAACCTACACCAAAGACGTAAATCCTATTATAATGTTAGTTTGCTACTAACAAAAAAGGTCTAATTAATTTTAGATTAATGTTTGTTTTAAGGCTGTTGATTACTCAAAAGTTTGATGGCTCAAATTTCAGTGAATGCTTAGTAATTGAAAGGTTCTTGCATGAACATTCAATATATGGTATCAATACTCACGTAAATGTAAACCATTCAATGATAGAGCATTTTAAGTACAAAGAATAAGATCATTCACCACATCATCAACATCACTTAAATGGATCAACAAAATTTACACATGCACATGATGAAATATTCCAAAAATTAATTGATTATTATGACAATAGTCCATTAGATAAATCTACACTAGATTTTTTATAATTTATTTAACAAACTTGTTGTCACATATACATCATGAATATCAGTGCTAAAGTAGATTTTTTCAAATTGACAAGGAAATAGCACAATTCAATGTCCAGATTACAATTTCATCCCCAACCAAATTCGCTTTTCCATAGAGACAAAATGGAAAGACTGTATGTCAACAAACTTTGCATATAAAGGTAGGTCACTTACTGTGATAAATCAGTTCACTAACTAGGAGCATATTGGGAACTATACCCATCAAGATTGGATCATTAAGGATGGTTGAGATAGAAGTATAATGAAATCAACTTAACCAACAAAAGACTAGTGAAGTGTGTTTATTCATGACTATAATCAATGAAATTCTAATATGCATCCCTAACACAATGTATTACCTCCATTCAATAGTATTTAAACAAAGAGGGTTTCACAACCGATAAGTCGACAATATAAACAACATATATACCAACAATAATGAACCACCAAATTAATGTTTAAACTTTAAAGTGCACATACCACGATATCATGTCATGGATTTTAACTCTTCACCAATGTCGTTAGAACAAAAAATCTATGTTAATATTCCATGAACTATAGTATAGAGTATGAACCAAATACACAATGCAACTTAGAAACCCTGAATGTGACAAATCTCAAAGATCGACCCTCAGATTTAGGAGATAAATAGGTAAAAACACA
Source organism: Picea abies (assembly GCA_900067695.1). Lineage (NCBI taxonomy): Eukaryota > Viridiplantae > Streptophyta > Pinopsida > Pinales > Pinaceae > Picea > Picea abies. Next base: position 6,079 of record CBVK0100410558.1, on the reverse strand, counting down.
CAATATTGATGGGTCATTGAAGGATATTATAATAGGAATGCAATATGTCCAGTCAAGAAAAAAAAGAAACATTTCCCTATGTAATGGTTTAAACCAACATTCAAATCTTGTGTATTTTGCGGTTCGGTGGTGTGAAAAGAGGAATGACAAATGAGGATAGGTAGTGATCTGAACCTAGTGAAGAATTTTTGAGTAGATTTTAGCATGGCTCAACAACTGGGGAAGATTGGGATCCAAACAACTTGCAGTGACCCCTCCAAATAATTGATATACCTCATATCTAACCCTTAAAATGATGCAATTGGATAGTTAAGCACATAGATGACGAGAAAACAAACAAGAGGTGTTGATTTGGTCTTTGAGAGAAACATTGGATGATTTGCAATATCGATTTGTAGGTTGGAGTTACTTGGAACATGATGTATGCAAAACCTCAGTCTAAAACCCTACCACGTTACATATTTCAATTATTTTTTCACACAAAAATTTCAGAGATGGAACAATAATCACAATCATCCAAACTATGATACCAGGGTCGCAACAATTAGGCTATATTAGTCCTACAAACACAATAAAAGAAACCCTAGGGTTTGATAGAATAAGATAGGAAATGATAGCAACACTTTCAAACCATTATACAACTGATCAAGAGATGTCAAAGTGATGGATTGGCGAACTGGAGATTCATAAAAATATATGCAATTAAGCTAAAAAAATCAAGAAAAGGATGGATAGAAATTTATTTTTGATTGAAGAAATTAGTGAAAAGATCTTCCTACCATTGGGTGATGAGGTCCATATTAGTTCTTGATAAAGATTCCTTCTTCCCTAGAAATGATTAAGTCTTCCACACCAACGAGTGAGCATGGGAGATATTTAAACTATGGCATCGGGTCTAAGAAAAAATCAAAGAGGGTAAGATCGTGAATTTGAATCCAACCTTAAAGGAAAGAAAGAGAGACTAACTTAATGCTATGTTGAGAAGACAAATCCCTAAACATTTATCTTCAAAAACACAAATTAAAATTAGCTATGCAGTACAAGAAATCAAGATAGATTTATGACCATACCTTGTTTGATTGATTCTCCAACAGACCTTTAGCTCATCAACAATCTCTCATACTCTTTCCATCAAATAAACAAGGAATAAAAATTCACCAAGATATCCAAAGAAATGACACCAAACTTCTCCAAGAAGACTTTCTTGTATTCTCCAATGAAATGAAAATGGAGGAGGTCTTCTCTTTTTATAGGTGAGAAGCCTCCTCAAATATATTACAAAACCATGTGCTAGCTCAAAAACTACAAGCTCAAAACCATTTGCTCAATAAAACCATGAGAAAAATAAAAATAATAATAAAACACATAAATACTTTTCTCATGAAGTACAATGTCCCTCTAGAAAGGATCAGAATACAATGCAAGACCCACACATTTGGACAAAATATAGCCCGAGAGAGATGTGCCCCTCAAAAATATAATGCCAACGTCTAGGAGATGGTCCATTGTCCACATAGCTAGACTCCTCGATCAAAGAGAAGGTCCAAAGGTGGAAGAATATGCTCAAAAAGTGTGACTTCATCTCCAAATGTGTGAGTTGTACTAGCATGAAATTATCTCAAGAAGGCACGTGTGGGATCCAAAAAAGCTAGTGTTCCTCAAGTAAGTATATAATAGATGTGCCACATCATCAAAAGTGTCCAAGTCATCATGTGAAATCATCCTTGTAATGTGCAAAATCACTCTCCAATCCATTAATTACCCCACGTGTGGTACAAAAGGAATAATTAATGCAATAACATGCAATGAAGTGTCCAACTGAGCAAGGAGGATGTATATAAATGGTCAACATGGCATGTGTGATGATGTGGCATCCCTGTCATGACTTGATGCACTATCACATATCCCAATGCAATGACACATATCACGATGCAGTAAATGGATCCCAAGGAAAATGTCATGGATAGCAAAGCATGGTACACATATCCCAATGCACAATACCACTTGAAGTGATGGATCTAGCCTCTTAACAAGTCGTTAATTGGTAGCACCTGTTGACAATCTCTTAGGAAAACATAACAAAGGGGGTTAATTTTAATACTTTCCTAAGTCTTACCAAGGGGAACATTATTAACCCTTATATGTGCATTAAATTCTAATAAAAACCCATATTTCCTAAGTACCTAGGTGAAAGATAAGAAATAATTTGTAATAATGATGAAAGGAAAGGGGAAATGATTTCATCTGATGACCCTCCAAGTCTTGTACATGCTCAAGTTTTAGTTTTTCAATTTTTATTCATCTAGTTTCATTTGGGTGAGCACTTTTCCTTATAGCCTTCTAGAGGGAGCTTAGCATTGATTTATCATCCTTAGCTTTTTTTTAACTACCTCATCAAGTCTTTTTCTTCTAAATGTTCAATTTATTGAACGAGTCCCATTTCTTTATATATTCTTAGACACACTAGGGACTATCGACATTGGCCTTATTAATTAGGGGCATTGTTTAAGCTTATATTTTGATTTTTTAACTTTATCTCTTCACCTCTTAGCCTTAATGACTTTATTTATTTAGGATTTAACTTTAACCTTTCCTTTTGACCTTTGAGAAATCACACATGACTAGGATGGAATTATTTCATGTGGATGGAATGAATGATACCAGGGAGGTGAAAAGTGATTAGCATGGTTGAGATATGGATAACACTATCTGGCCTAGAAACCCAATGGTACAAATGACCCTAAGAAATGACACACTTCTAACAGAAAACATATTCCCCGAAGTATTATGAGGCAAGTAATAAAACTATATAATGTTATGAAATGCCAAAAAAAAATCATTAGATGTGTACCACTTTACGACGATCCAAGAGGTTATATCATCATGTCAAAATGGGTATTAATACATGGAATATGAAATGAAGCAAAATAAATCATACCATAGCATTCCATAGTGCATTTTTCATCTAAGGAGTGGGAAAAAAATGAGCTACACCATAGAAGAGCTAGCACGGTCATGCATTATGGTGGAGATAAACAAGAAGTTTGTTTGGATTTGGCGAAGATGAGCATGACACCTCATGCCAAAAACAACATGACACCCTTGTGAGGGAATCCAAAGGTCGTTACCCCTGAGAGGGTAACAACCCCCTCACTTCTAGGGGTAACTAGAGGAGAATTGTTTCTCCATGATCCACATTTCAAATGTTAGATCTGATGATGTTATTTTGAACTCTCCAAGAAAGTTTCTCATAGGTGCCTTCCATTACATGCTCGGTTTAGCTCACTCATATGACATGGTGCATTTATATACTTAGGTACATCGTTCTGACACTTCATATTAAGTGATAATGTTAATACTTGAGGCATGAAAGTGGTGATCATGGGTTGATTTGGATAATGAATCATGATGCTTTGAAGTTATGATTTTTTCCTTGTCTCACCTTGGTGGTCATTTTCATTTTCTAGTCAAGTGTTGTCACTCTTGGACAAAGTTGTACTATTGGGGGGGTAATGTGTCCATATCCCTTACCATGAACAACACATTCCATCTATCACCTATCCATTGTCCTTTCTTTTGGGTTGGTTGTTACATGTATCCCAAAAAGGTATGTTCTTCATATATAATCCCATGAGAAGAAGGGGCTTGAAATCCCTAGGTTAATATAACTTTATAAAAAATAGAAAGAGCAAAAGCCCTAATTCAAAATTTAGGAAAAAAAAAACAAACAAGAAAAGACAAATATTAAAAAACTAAGAAAGAAAGAAGCATGAGCTTTACCCCCTCACTAGGATGCCATCACCCTAAGTCCTATGCAATGAATTCATATCATATGAAAGGATTTAGAAAATTAAATCTCAAAAGCCAAAAAAGGTTAAAGTTGTTAAGAAAACGACAACTAGGGATTTGGAAAGACACAGTTGAGGAAAGGGTATCTTATTTCCTAAGAACTCCCTCTACAAAGGCACTCATGAGGATGACTATTTATATGGCCTTGCATGTCAATGAAATCCACCCCATGAAGTAAACCCCAACCTATACCACTATCATTGCACATACTCCTTGATGGTTCCCTAGGACATACTTATTGGTCTGGGTACTGGCAAACCTAATACGGGGTAATAATAATCCTCCCATACCTAGACTTGGAAAATTGTATAATTTTGTAATCTAGTCTGATGTTGAAGAGGATATTCTATGAGATCTATCTAATGGATTTTGTATTAACATGACTCACGTTATCGCTCAGACACTCCCTAAAGGAAACGTCCAACCGTACTTGAAGGGGAATCCTAAGGATACTATCAAATAAATTATTACATGTCACCTATGTGATTCATTCCACTCTTTAGGCTAGGAAAACCAAGTTGGGGGGATCCTGTGTGGTCAAGCTAATCTTATCATTTTAATTTAGGAAAGGATAAGAAAAAGGACTAAGCTTGAACATGGTTGAATTATCTAGAAGGATGAATAAATAAAAATAAGAGAAGGCAATAATAAATGCTCAAAATCTGACGGTGTGTTTAGTGGGGAGGATACACCCAAAAATATAGCCATGTTAAGGGTTGGTGTGGCCTAGGCTAGGTGTGATCCCTAGGTGATTTTTATGGCTTAGATACCCATGGGTTGTGGTTTCTTAGCTAATGAGTGATTTTGACAGCTTAGATACCCCTAGGTTGTGGTTTCTTAGCCAACTGTTGAAATGTTGACCCCGCAAGTGACAGTAATTTCTAACAAAAAAAAAGATACAAGTGTAAATAAAAGTAAGAAAATAAAATTTAACATTTCATGTGTAATGTTAAAAAATAAAGATACAAGTGTAAATAAAAGTAAGAAAGTAAAATTTAACATTTCATGTGTAATGTTAAAAAAAAAAGATACAAGTGTATATAAAAGTAAGAAAGTAAAATTTAACATTTCATGTGTAATGTTAAAAAAAAAAATACAAGTGTAAATAAAAGTAAGAAAGTAAAATTTAACATTTCATGTATAATGTTAAGAGATTGCAAAACATAAATAAATAAAGTCTGATATAAATTCATCTTAAATACAAATCTTTTAAACATCTAAAAAAAAAAAAATTATTTTCCTAATACTAGGATAAAATAAATCTAAACTACTCATAATCATTTCAAAATATGAGACACAACATGCCATGATACACTTAAAATGGGCACGAAAGAAATCTTGAGTCCTTGATTTTATGTATATTGTATAAACTGCATTATATTCTTTGTACATGCTCGTGAGTCTCAAAGTTTTTTATTAATGAGCTAGAAAAGCTCATGACTTTAGGTCCATATAAGTAGCACTGACATTGCCCTTCAATTTGCACTTCACACTTAAACTTACTTGAGTTGCAGACACACAAGTTTTTGACAACATACATACAAAGTTCTCATGCAAAATAAAATACATACATAGTTCTCATGGAAAATAACTTTGTAAAGAAGGAAAATAAAATGCAGAGGAAATAGTATAGAAAAGGTCTCATGCAAAACACTATTCATATGAGTTTGTAAAGAAAGGAAAATAAAATGCAAAGGCAATAGTACAGAAAAGGTCTCGTGCAAAACACTAATCAGAAGGTTGTTCACAATTTACAAAGGTTCTCCGGAGCTCCATTGCTTGAATGTCACAAATATTTTCTGAGGCTTGTATTTTGGAGTTGTATGTTCACATCCCTGCAGAATGTTCAGCTCATCATTAACTATTGCACACCTGAGATGGATCCATTTTCTTCTATGACAAGAAGTAAAACTGAGAAAACTAAAACATCAAAGGGTATAACTAGGACTAGAATTTGCACCTTGACTGTTGCAAACTTTAGGTTGTTGTCATCACAAATGGATCCAACATCAAGGATATGATCCAACATCAAAATGGATCCAACATCAAGGATATAATCTTGTGTATCTCCACACAAAATGGATACAACATCAATGTTTCTTACCTCAAACAAATGGCTCTCTTACTGAACGATAAAGGAGTGGCAGCTAGAAATTTAAACCTTATTCTTACATGACCTGATCTGTTGGGTATGTGTTATATTCTTTGCATGTGTGTGTGTGTGTGGGTG
>CBVK0100410557.1:0-12443 GCA_900067695.1 Picea abies | reverse complement strand
CCTCTCTCTCTCTACCCCCCCTCTCTCTGTCCCTCTCATTCTCTCTTGATACCCCCCTCTTTGTCTCCCTTTCTCTTTCTCTCACACACTATATGTGTATTCATCTATCCCCCTCTCATACTCTCTATCTTCCCCTTTGTATACTACCCTTCAATTTCTTTCTCTCTCTACCCCCCCTCTATATCTTCCTCTCTCTTCCTCTTAGACACTCACACATTCTAGCAGGTTTGGTACATTTCAAGGAAATACATGGCTTTGACCTAGACATGGAAATACCTAGACCTAGGCCTAGACATGGTAATACCTAAACATGCCAAGGCATTGGAATACCTAGAGTTATACCTAGACCATGACTTAGACCTATATGATGACCATGACCATGACCTAGAACTATACGATGGCCATTAGCATGAACATGAACATGACCATGACTCAGATCATGACCTAGAGCTAGACTTAGACCATGACCTAGACCTATACAATGACCATGACCTATAGAGCTAGACTTAGACCATGACCTAGACCTATACAATGACCATGACCTAGACCTATATCATGACCTAAACCATGAATTAGTTGACATATATGTGACCCTTAGTGCCCTCCACACCTGATCCCTAAGTGTATTATGCCTATAACTCTTTTTGAAGGCCCCACAACCATTGCACCTCCATATTGGTGCTCTAACCACTGCTCTATACTTCAAAATACTTTCAAAATTAATCCCTTAGGTCCTAGTTGTCGCCAAAACCCTATACATATTTATTCATAAATTTATTTTGTCCACAATAAATGTTGTATCCATTGCATTAAGAGTATGTACATGCTCATGTGACTAGAAATAAATGAGGTTAAGTGTGGCACATCCCTTCCTAGTAGGAATGCATGCACATTCCTATAACACATGCACGCTTTAGGGAGCACACATTCTAGGATCATGCATGTGTTATTATTTGGTAGGAATATGTGCCAAGCACACTCGTCAACCTCATTTGTCTGAAAAACTTGAACTAGCCTGAGATTTGCATGCAAAAAATATAAACAACATATGGGTTTTTTGTCTTTTTTTGAAGGCAAACTTGTGTCTTCTTATGTAATTAGTAGACAAATTTGTGCATTTGTAAGACAATTGTTTTTGAAAGAAAAATGGTTTCTTCTCGTTTAATTGGTAGAAAACTTTGTGCAATTAGAAAACAATTTTGAGTGAAATGCAAACTTGTGCCGTCTTGTGTATTTGGTAGAGAAATTTGTTCAATTGGAAGACAATTTTCTGTGGAGATGTTGCTTTTTTATTCTTCTATAATACCAAGACAAATTTGTTTAATTGGAAGACAATTTTCATTGGAAGGAAAAATTTTGTCTTCTTGTGTACTTTGTTGAAAAAAATATTTAACTAGAAGACAATTGTCTGTGGAAAGAAAAATTGTTGTGGTGTTCTTGGAAGACTATTGTTCTCTTTAAACATGGGAAACCTACGGAATCAAAGTAGAAAATATTTGAGGAAAACAAAACCCATTGAAAAGTTAAATGAACAAAGAGAAAAGGCAAGGTTAGGTATGTCAAAACATAGTATTTCAACAAAGGAAAATCCAATTTATAGAGGAATAGATGCCACTGTTGTTTCTCCTATATCAACACATTAAAATCATAGGATTTAGTAGAGACCAATCCAGTTCATACTTCTGTTTAACCTCTAATCACTATCTCATCATGACAAGTTGTTGTGGATGAGAAGATGATGGAGGATTTGCTTGGAGTTGATTATACAATGTATATAATTAGAGAGGCAACTGGTGCACAACCTTTTGGTGAATAGTTTCCTATGGTGCAACCTATTGATGGATAGCAAGACATTCTAGAAACAAGTCATGATAATGTCCACTCTCCTCCCAAAATTGATCTATTAGTGATTGAAGGGGAAATAAATTCTATGTTGTTAACTCAACAATAGGGAGGTCAAGAGTGTCAAAATATGGGTTCATAATCCTAATATAGATTATGAAGTGTCTGGTGAAGAACTCCTAAATGTATATAGGTACTAGATGAAAATGGTATAACATCACTTGAAGGTAAGCTACCTAACCAGACTATTCGTTATCATTATTATAAAATAATTAAAGAATATTTTGAACCAAAATCTCATGCCACTATATGCCAATTATTTTTGGGTTTGTTAAAATATAGAAGTATGACTATTGTTAGGATATTTCTAGGCATTAAAACAATCAAAATTTTAGAAACAAGTCATCATATTGTTAAAAACCTTGTGGATGATTTTCAAAAAATTGACAAGAAATCTCATTCTAACGACCATAATGCATCCCGATGTGCTTGTCAAAATCAATTGTTAGAAATATCACAATAAAACATTGTTTTCTTCAACAAATCTCTCATATCATGAAATGAAATATAAAAACCCTTAGAAAGTATTTTAATGGACGAGATAGCCTTGACACTAGTGGCCCAAAATATTTGTGGGCCTTCTTTGCTAGGATTCCTCATTCTGACATGAATTTAATTGGAGAAATTAAGGGACTAGTACATGATTTTTGGCATGAGAACACGAGGCCTTCTTCCAACCAAAGATATGTACTAAATTTGAGAAGGGGATCTAGGGACCATGAACCTCGCATTAAACACTTTCTTGACATGACACAGAGAGAATTGTATGAGAGATTTAGGACTATACATAGTGCACTTAACTTGGGCCAAAAATATTTCCATAAATGCAATCCTTGGTATGTTCAAATAAACACAAGTTTTAACACATGGTGTTGTAGATATCCCATTAAGTATGGTTATTATTATGATACACACACACACACACACATTTCATGTATTTCATAACACCTTGATGCATGAATGATCAATTAGATTTTCACCATCATCATCTAGATACTTTATTCGCAACATCTTGTGTACAAGGCCACATGCTTTAACATTATCTCAAAAATATGTCTTATATGGGACATGCCCTAGGTGTGGTGGAATGGAATTAATGATACTACAATGAGAACACCTTCTTACAAAGGATTTTGTGGAACCTCCATGAAAACAAATATCACTTGTTTATAGTGGAGGTTATTAGCAAAGGTGTGCAACCAGATGTTTTTGTGGATGTTTTTTTTTTTTACACCTTTAAGGTATATATGTGTTAATGCATAAATAAAGAATGAGGAACTAGTGCATTAATTTTTCAGTGGCACTCACATACCTTATAATAAAAACACATGCACCAAACAAATCACACCAGTGTCATCAAACATTACACACTAATGCACCTAATTGTCATTAGGTGCACCATGGTAGGGTAAACACAAAACAATTACTAGATCGATTTTCATTGTTACAATGCATCCTTTGCTTCCAAACTCTCACGGAATTTCTGGTGCTCACCTTTCTTCCTAAGACACCTATTTCCAGTTCTCTACACCAAATTGAATAGATCCATTGGTGGATTCCATAAATTTCCAAATTTTGGAAATTACCATGAATTTTCATTTCCTCTCAATAGTGCAAAAATGCCTCCTTGGGATAGAAGAGGCAAGGTAAATTATTTATTACCTTCCTATTTTCATTTTTAACCAATTGTTATGAGGAAAATATCTCTATGGAAAGGGGTAAACCACAATAGACAAAATTACACGAAGAAATAAAATATAATCAAAAGTATGCTATATAAATGAAATTATAACAAGACAAGGCCAAGAGCCTACCTCATTTAGACGTTCGATGAAGACCATCATTGAGCACACAACCCAAAGCTTCATACCTGCAACTTGTCTTCAACAACCAAGTTACGCAAGAATATGGTGATAATATATATATTTAGCATATATATTAGCATAATCCATTAATATACATGAAAAACATGCCCATGGAATAATAATTCAAATATTTGCAAGATATCAATTGGATGCAAAAAAAGTATTGATATTAAAATAATTAGTAGAAGTACATAGGTGGAAAAATTATGTAATGACACATATAGAAACCAAGAAACTAATTCCCTCCAGTTGGGTCTCCACCATTTCAATCATCCACCAAAGACAAGCTCATATAAAGGAGTTAATGAGGTTCTCCATCACAAATAAGGAAGAGCTAGGGGGCTGAGCAAGGAGTTCATACTTTAGAGGACAAAGGGATGCAAACTCAATATGAATTAAAATTTATCTAGACTGTCTTTCCTCTGAAAGTTGAATTGTTTCTTTCTAAAGGCTTGCATAGGGCTCAATTTATATCCTTCAAATGGAACTGAAGGGCCGATTCAGAGCATTTCCAGTATATGGAAGGTAAAGGATAATGGATCTCGTGACATGGCATGGAAACCCAACAAAATTTTTAATTTTGAGCACCAAACCCAATGTACGTGGGTTGTAGTGGAGAAACCTACGTATATGCTTGATGTATAATTGGTAGGGAGCATATATGTGGAAAAATATGATTTTTGGCTCTAGAATGCAAAAAAATGGAATTTCAATTCTGCATAGGAAAATGGAAAGGCCATCCAAGCAAGTTGGATAGATTGAGGAAAAATGTGTTGTAATAGATTCCTCCTAATGTGTGAGGTCATAGGAGTATTTGTGATGGTCGAAATATATTATAATTCCCATAAGTGGAGTAATGGAGACTCAGTTGGAAGTACTAGCTAATCATGATAATATTACAATCCATAATGAATTTGTACACATGGCTTCCAATATGAATTACAATGTAGATACATGTCTAAATATATCAAATATTTTTTCATGGTCATGCATAGACAATACAAAGTGAACATATGCCATAGGATGTCATGGTCACTAACAAGGCATAGTGCAATCCAGTATCAAAATAAATATGAAGATATCTATATACAATGGAGTACAATCTGATCTCCCATGATCACTGAATTCATATAGGTACTCATCCAATCAAAGACAACAAAATATTAGAAATGCTACTACTATGAGATGGAGGTATTCTACACTATCCGTCAAAGGTGAATGTATACATCATGTGAATAGAGGAGTTGAGGTCGAACACAATGAGATTTTGTTTTATTACCGGTCATTAAGGTATACCATTAACAAACGCGAGACAAAACACCGATAATGAAAATAGATATCAAGGTACCGAGTACATTCTGCAAGTTTGAATAAGCATGTTGAGGTCGAACACTTGAAGAATCCATCGGTCATGAGACATTGATATATTCCCAAGTTTCGATGGTAGACGAAACTACCATTGATGACTACAACCCTCTAGGTTCTCATAGGACTCTAGGTCTCAGTTGCATAATAGATGAGTTGAAGTCAATGGAAGGAGACCCACTGAAAGAAGAGAATTAGGTCATCTCTCATCATTCATGATGATGTACAAAGCAATAGCTTGATTATTAGTAGGAGCTCAGATGAATATGATGTTTACAAAAAAATAACCTTGTGCATCCCTTGCATGCACCAAATGTAGGTAGTGCACAAAAGAGACCCTCTGAATAGCATCCCATAAGGAAAATTGTCGAAAAAGGAGTGGAAACTGCAATAATTCTAATGGAATACAAGACACTACATGAATCCCAATGTTTGAATAGATCTCTTGTCATCGAACACAAGGGAAACCTGCTAGTTAGGGCTCAATGAGGAGATGTTAATTGTTGGGTTCAAGGTTACTTACCCATCACGAAGTTAGGACTAGGGTGCATGATAGGACTACAAATTCATATGACTCTGAGATACACTAAGGGTATGGATGACATGCAAAGTCAAGAGTTCTAAGAAATGGACGACATGGGCTTATAGACTTCCTTTGACAAGAGCATGAGACATATGGATAACTCAGGAGACATAGACTTGATGATAAAACTTTGTGATGCAGGAGGCATAAACAAACTCTCAATAGCTATGATCAGTGAAATCAATAAATTTCTAGACCAAGTAAGTGCCCATCCCCTCTTCTTCAATTTCAATGGTTTAAATTTGAATTTTAGGCACCATTTTTTTAAGTATTAGAGGGCATAACATGGAAAATAGGGTATATGCAGGTGACAGTTCATGGGGTTGTGTATATGACCCCATACATGAGGGAAAAATGAATCCTGCACACATATATGCATCCCTAGATGTGACTATTACCAATTTATCCCACGTACATGTCTATGAACAACATTTTGAAAGGTTTTAACTCAAAAAATGGTTTCTCCTTTGCAATATGGTGATTGAATGGAGGGAAAGGGAGAATGAAGAGATAAATGTAGTAGTAGGAAGAGATGAAAGGGTCCAAAAAGATTTAAAAATATGTGGCATTTATAAATTTTGGGTTCTCAAGGGAATGAGGTATCAAGTGAGGTTACTCTAGTTTCTAGTAAGCTACTAGGATCCTGAGACAGAGTCCTTCAATGTCGATGGGAAACCATTGAATATTGAAGTGGATGATATATAATTCATCACAAGATTGTCTCTCCAAGGCGAGGTAGTGAATATCAAGCACCGAGGGGCTATGGTGGTGTGACTAAGGAGCAGTACATTAGCACCCATTGTGTTGCAGGAATAGATAAAGTGGGGAGCCAAATCCCTATCAGGGCAATTGAGAACTTGAGATTAAAGATCGTCGTGATTATACTTACATGGATTTTGGGGTATCCTTTTTGCACCAGGAATTAAGGCCACTCATTTTCTATGTGGTGGAGTGTTTAAGACCCATTTTTTATGAATGGTGTACCTCACTATTGGCTAATAGGAAGAGCTAGTTGACGGATTGAAAATAAGTGAAAATGAGGAATTTCAGATTTTCATCCATACTTTTTAGTTTTTTCCTTGATAGGGTTCTAGGCTTGATCCCTAGAGTAGATATTACTCCAAATGGATAGCGTGATCCAACCATGTCATGGTGGACCGACATGATGAGGCGGCTAGGAGGTGATAGGGTGCCAATCCCCTATAATGATGAGTTATTTTCCTAATGGCACATAAAACTCAAAGCCATTGACGAATACCCTTACGGTGGGATCGAATATAGAGGGGATCCAAACTTGCCTTTTCCACCAGGTTTTGCCTATGGTGATATTGGTAAGAAACATTTATATATATTTCATTTATTTGTGTTTTTCAATAAAAATAAAAAACACAAATATTTTTGTATGGTATCAAGTATTAACAATTGCTTTATTACACATTTGTAGGTCCACAATGGCTAGAGGGATTCCCACTACATTGAGGAAGGGGCCAAGGAGATGAAAAAGTGGGTGGATATGCAGAGAGAGTGCTATAGAATATGTAGTTTAACCTATCTAGATTAACGCACATGATTCCTATGGTTCAAGTGGAGGGTCTACTAGAGGTGATGCATCGATAGGTGGTGGGTGTACCCCGTGTGTGGGTGAAAATCTTCTAGTGTCTCGCAAACACCATAGTGTGATATCTTGATATGAATCTGGTGCCATAGGTGTAGATTCCATGATCATATTATGTAACATCCCCAACATCCAACTGGGCTATGCCACATAAAAAAATTTGAACTATATGCAAATTAAAACATATACACACAAAAAATCTTGCAGAACATTATATATAAAACTTAAAACAAAAATATACATTTTGTAAATTCACAGATTCATGTGGAAATAACAGTAAACATATACATGCATCATAGACAGGAAATACCCATAAATATAAAGAAAGGTATAAACCACACACAAGAAAAATCCATAAAATTAAACACATAAATAATAATGCAGCGTGGAATTTAACACATAATTGACACTTATCATGGTAAGAATATCACCAACTATGTGAATACCTTCCTTGAAACTCCCAGCCTTATACCATGCTTCTTGTCACTCTTAGTAGTGGGTCAACCCTGAGCTAGGACTAAATTGCACCCGAGTAAAGAAATTCCTAACCAGCTTGATGCATCTCAGACAACAAGAAAGATTTTGTCACAAGTGCCAACTCAAAATAACATCCTATAGTCCCTCATTCTCCAAATGCATGTCCCACCCTAGGAAGTGTACCCCTTTGCTGCTCAAGAGTCCCTCGATCACCCCACTTCCCTTCTAGAGCTTCAGCAATAGGACGAATAAGAAGTCTCAGAGCCCTATAGATGTAGTTTGGCACCTTTGGGAAATCAATTCCTAGCAATTCTCTCACCTAGAGAGAAATTTCTCATGGGCTTGACAACCCGCCTTTACATTATCCCATGGGTTTGACAACCTAGTTCTTCATTCCAACTCCCAATCTAACCAGGTACAAGTATGATTATAGGTACAGTGATAGTGAAAACAAGGTACCAAGGACAGGTGAATGAGTGAGTGAATGATGATGGAATGAATGAATGCCTCCCTACAAATGAACTAAGTCCAGACTATATGTATACATGTTCCCAACCTGACACTTTTCATGTTGATATCTAATGTGGTCCACTTGTGCCCATCCTTATAACTAAGGATAAAATAATTATACATACTTTATACTTTAAGTAATATTAATATAATATTCCTTTTTGGATTAAGCTCCCTAGCTTATCCCCTTATCCTTAAGTTTTAGCCCCCCCTTTCCCTAACTAGTGGATTTTAGTCCCCCACACTCTTTTATCATGGTCAGTCTACACACAATGATGTATTATATTAATGATAAGACATATACAAAAATAGGTCCACTAGCCTTTATCATATAGGCTCTCCGGCCTAATCATCACATACACCTTTTGGCTTATAATAAATTGGATCACCAACCCACAAAACATAACATATACACAAAGAATATTTGGCCTCAAAATTGCACACACTTGAGTTTGTTGCACATGGTATCTTGGAATGTGTACACTTCATCATTTTAGTGCATAGTACATTTGTGCACTATACCATGGAAGGTGGATGTAAAATTATATCAACAACTCACCAGCTTATAAGCATTTTTACATTTACATTTACAATTTGGGGTTCATCCTAGGGGTATTACATAGTCACTACCTCCCTAATTGCAACCAACTCATTTCAAACCTGTCATATCTAGGTGAGATAAGTTTTCATTGTGTCTGATCATGTCATCGTTGTGTCTCTAAGATTATCTCTTAGCACCATTTTGTGATTCTCATTCTTACTCTGAAATAAACTCTTTATATCCTCCCACATGTCCTTTGTATTTTTCTTCCCCAATAAATTAGGGATCAAATGATCCTTCACTCCATCTACAATCATTTTCTTGGATTTCACATCCTTCTGATTATGGATGACTAGTTCTTCCACATCTGTTGGAGGAGTGATCTAAGTATTAGTGAATTCCCATATCTCATTCTCCATCAACACCAACATGATTCTCTCCTTACGAGGACTATAGTTGGAAACGCCATCCAAACTATCCTCAAATCGCAAACCAGTTTCCATCTCCAAGATCTAATTCGATAAAATTTTGTTGAAACTACCTTTGTATTGTCTTGTATGATCCTATGTGTGCATGTCACCACTACAACCGATGTATGTACTCGTCTTTTCTTAATACAACCCATGTATGTATGCACCTTTTCTTACTGCAACCCATGTACAACTTCGTACTCCTACAAAACCATTTTTTTCCTATGTATGGTTGTTTCCCATAAATTCGTCCTCCAATCTATGTGTGTTGGTTTATAGATATGCTAAAATATCTTATAGATCTAACAAATATGTTGCAAAATATAGTGTATACTTTCTTAGTCCTTCAAGAACCCATCTTATCACTCTCGATACAATAGATATGATGTTGTAATCATGATATTGTCTCCCTATCAGAGCAACTTCTCTAGTACCATGTAGAAATTTCCCTCAACCCATCACCTAGCAATTAATTCCAAAAAATCACTAATTGAATCAAAGCATAACTTAGTTACAAACTAAATAGTACAACATAAGAATAAATAAGGAAACCAAATCTCATGCACAATACAAAATTATAGTATTCCTTTCAACTAAGTTAATCATTCAAATAGATTCAAATCTTACAAGGGCTCCCATACCTCATAAAATGGCCCATAGAGAAATACAAAAAAATATAGACAACACATGCAAACCTAGAAATTCCTCTTTGTTTGTACAATCTTGTATGGTCAAGTCTCAGAACTTATACGCACCTGTCTCCACTAAGACCCATGTATATACATGTTTTTTCTCACCGAGACTAGCGTACATATGCACTTGTCTCCATTGAAAAGTGTGTATAGCTCTATAACTATTGGAATGGATCTCATCTGCTCTATCTTCTTGCAGATTCCTATTCTCCCTTCTCCTTGACCTGTATTGGTATCTATATGGAACTCCTTCTCCACCTATCCAATATCTCCTTGAATCACAGTCCTCCATGATCCAACTCTTGAGAAAAAATCCTTGTTTTCTCTCTCAAGTAAGAAATATACATTGTCTCTCACAAGTGTATCCCACAAGTGTATCTAACCCAAGTGTATCCCACAAGTGTATCTCACCCAAGAGTCTCTAAAGAGTGTATCTCACACAAGTTTCTATCAAGTGTAAGAAAAAAACATTGTTTTCTTCTACACTCTCAAATGACTCCACACTAGGAAAAATTCTTCTTTATTATCTCTGTGTGAAAATTTTGACCTTGGTTGTCACCAAAAGTGTCTTCTCCTTTACCCTAGCCTTTCTTTTATATGAATGAGTTATGACCTAGCCATAATATACAAAGTGCTTGATGGTTGAGATTACTTCTCACCTCACTTGAGATCAACTACTATTATTTAATTCGATAATTCTAATTAAATCATTTCCTAAAAATAAAAATTTAATAATTACTTTAATTAAAGTAATGTATCAAGGTAGAATACTTTGGATGAATTCCAAATGCTAGACACCAAGCCTATGTGGAATTACCTGTATGATTCCACCATGCATCAACACTTTAAATCACAGAGATTTGTTGTTCAATGGTTAAAACTATGGCTGGGGAATACTACATACAAGAAATATAGACGGTTTCTTGGGGTTACTTGAAACAAGTGTTTCTCCTTGTTTCAAGTAACCCCAAGAAACCGTCTATATTTCTTGTATGTAGTACTATAGTACTACTCGAAATATAGACGGTATGTATTATGTTTGATGCAGTACTACTCAAAATATAGATGGTTTCTATATTTCCTGTCACCCTTATTTTCCACCTCTCCCATTGGATTTGTCTTTTCATCCTGATTTTCATGGTATATATCACTTATGAGCCTTTTTCTATGGACTCACTTCCTCTCCCTGACACCCTTCACTCCCAAATGGCTAGCCACTAGTCATAACCAATAAATAATTAACCTACAATAAAAAAAAACAAAAAACACAAGGAGACCATCCAAAAAGTGACTTCTAAACTTGCTTCAGTCAATTCTCGAGTTTAAACCTTCACTAACCAAGTTAAGGGATAATTTGACTGATTTAAGGGATAATTTGACACCATCCATGGCTTATTTGACTACCTCCAATCCACTCTCAACAAAGTGTTGAACCAATCCTAGGGCCATCTCTCATCTAAAAAACCCTCACACTTAGATGGTTTTGAATCCTCCCATACTATCTCCTTTTATTCCAACTCCCTTCACTATGACCCTCATCTTCCTAGAGTTGAGGTCAATACATTTGATGGCTCAGATCCCACAAATTGGGTCACTCAAATAGAACATTATTTCTCCTTTCATGGAATTATTGATGAGTTGGAATTTTTTTTTTTATCTCTTTATCTAGACCTTAAACACTAGCAATGGTGGAAAAGGTGTAAAAATGAAAACCAATGGTATATTTCCTGGACACACTTTGTTGCAAATATTTATGAACTATTTGACATAGACACCCACCATTTGGGTTGTTTGACCAAGTTGAAATAGCCTGGAACAATGGAAGACTTTATAATTTACTTTTATCACTTGGATTCCAAAATGGAGGGCATGTTTAATTTCTTCTTTAGGGAATTCTTTATCAGTGGCATAAAGGATTAAATCCACACTCATGTCCTAATGGCTTTCCCCTAGACTTTGTTGGAAGCTACTAAATGTGCCAAGGAAGCACAAAATATTGTCTCTGCCAAAAATATAAAACCCTCTTTTACTCCTCATGCTCGATCCACAAATCCCACCCCTCCTGCCCCTCCTTCTACTCCTCCCAAGATCTAGAAAATAACTAGGGAAAAAATGGTTGAATGCCAAATCAAGGGTGTTTTCTATAACTATGATGAAAAATATTTTTTGGGGTACAAGTGTAAGGAGAAAAATATTTTTATGGCCATTTCTGAGGATGTTGCTAACAAGGTGTTCATTGTTTCCCATATTGAAGAGATACCCCAAGAAGATGATCTTACTCGTCCCTCTAATCCATCATAAGTTAAGTCATTGATCTCACTGCACACTATTGATGTCTAAAAAAAGCACAACATAAAGTTCCTTCCTGCGAATAGGTTGCAATGCATTATTACTTATATATATATATATATATATATATATAT